>JAQIZT010000630.1:0-19852 GCA_029228515.1 Populus alba x Populus x berolinensis | reverse complement strand
CGCACGCCTCCTGCTTGCCGCACTCCTCTTCTTTCAACCTTCTCATTCCCCCGGGAGAGGACCGCACGATCTAAAGATCCTGCGGTCGTCGTTGTCGATTCCATGGCTACTATAAGGAAACCTTCCTCGGCAGTCTGCTGTAAAAATCTGGGCGCGCGATCAACGGCCGGATCCAAGCTTATTCACTTTTGGGCCGCCGTACTTGCCCTCACGAACCCGAACGCTGCGGGGCCCGGTCGCAGCTTTCCCCCCGCCGTCCTCCCCTCTCGCTAGCTTGAGCAGCGTGGCAGGCTCCCGTGGCTCTCCCCGCGGCCGCCCTCGAAGCGCTTATATCAATTGCGTCTTGCATCGACTCACGGGGGGTTTCATCATACCAGCACTAATGCAGCCGGGGAACCGCATCAATACTCCGCAGTTTTTAAACCGCTTGGGCGAGAGTATAACTAGGATGGGTGACCTCTTGGGAATTCCTCGTGTTGCACCCCTCCATATTGCCCTTTCCCGAGCTGCCCCCTGCTTCCCTCCCCGCGCCGCACGCCTCCCTGCTTCCCGCATCCTCTTCTTATCATCCTTCCTCATCCCCGGTGACGAGGACCACACGATAGTAAAGATTCACGCGGTCGGCGTAGCGATTCCAAGGCTACTATAAGGAAAACGGCCTCCGGAAGCTGCTGTATAAAATCTGGGGCGCTGATCCGACGGCCGGATCTCAAGCTTATGGCACTTTTGGGCCCGAGGGTGCCGTTCTGGCCCGTCACGAACAGAAAATCGCCTCGGGGCCCGGTCGCGCAGTTCCCCGCGCCGCCGTCCCCACGTGCCGCGGAGCTTGAGCAGCGTGGCAGGCTCCCGTGGCTCTCCGCGCGGGCGCCCTCGAAGCGCTTATAGCAATTGCGCGTGCATCGACTCACGGGTGCTATCATACCAGCACTACCACCGGACATCCCATCAGAACTCCGCAGTTAAACGCGCTTGTGTGCGAGTGGCGAGAGTGGTGGAGGCTGCGGATGGGTACCCTCCTGGGAAGTCCACTCGTTTCATAACACCTTCTTTTGTTGCCCTTTTCCCACGGCGCGCGCGCGATGCGAGAGAGCGCGACCGCGCCGGCACGCCTCCTGCTTGCCGCATCCTCTTCTTTCATACCTTCTCAGGTCCGCCGTGCTGATGACCGCACGTTCTAAAGATCACGGCGGTCGGCGTAGCGATTCCATGGCTACTATAAGGAAAACGGCCTCCGGAAGCTGCTGTATAAATCTGGAACCTATCCGACGGCCGGATCGCAGCTTATGGCACTTTTGGGCCGCCGATCAGGCCCGCACGAACCGACCTGACGGGCCAGGGCGGGGGCGGGGCTCCCCGCGCCGCCTCCCCCCATCGTTCGGCGACACTTGAGCAGCGTGGCAGGCTCCCGTGGCTCCCCCCGCGGGCGCCCTCGAAGCGCTTATATCAATTGCGCGTAGCATCGACTCACGGGTGTGATCATACCAAGCAACTAATGCACCGGATCCCATCAGAACTCCGCAGTAAACACATAGCATAATCACCTTGGGCGAGAGTAGTACTATATGGGTGACCTCCTGGGAAGTCCTCGTGTTGCAACCCCCTCCTTTTTGCCCGTTTCCACGAACGTACCCCCTGCTTCCCCGCGCCGCACGGCGTCGCTCCTTCTTGGCCGCATCCTCTACTTTCATCCTTCTCAGGGCCCCGGGGCGAGGACCGCACTATCTAAAGGACCGGCGGTCGTCGTAGCGATTCCATAGCTACTATAAAAAAAACGGCCTCCGGAAGCTGCTGTAAAACATCTGGGCGCTATCCGACGGCCGGATCGCAGCTTATGGCACTTTGGGGCCGCCGTTATGTCCCGGTCGCGCCATCCCCGCCGCCTGCCTCCTCCCCTCGTGCGGCGGAGCTTGAGCAGCGTGGCAGGCTCCCGTGTCTCTCCCCGCGCGACGACGGTGGGAGGAGCGCGCGTATATAGCAATTGCGCTTGCTTCGACTCACGGGTGCGATCATACCAGCACTAAATGCACCGGATTCCCATCAGAACTCCGCAGTTTTAAAACGCGCTTGGGCGAGAGTAGTACTAGGATGGGTGACCTCCTGGGAAGTCCTCGTGTTGCACGCCCTCCTTTTTGCCCGTTTCCCGAGCGGCCACCTTCTTCCCCGCGTCCGCAGCGCCTCCTGCTTGCCGCATCCTCTTCTTTCATCCTTCTCAGGAGGGCCCCGGCGGGAGGACCGCACGATCTAAAGATCCGGCGGTACGGCGGTTTAGCGATTCCATAGCAAACTATAAGGAAAACGGCCTCCGGATAAGCTGCTGTAAAAATCTGGGCGCGGATCCGACGGCCGGATCGCAGCTTATGGCACTTTGGGCCGCCGTTCTGGCCAGAACGGTGGGGGCGGCGGCTTCCCCCCGCGCCGCCATCCCCATCGTGCGGCGGAGCATGAGAGGAGTGGCAGAGGCTCCCGTGGCTCTCCCGCGGGACTGCCCTCGAAGCGCTTATAGCAATTGCGCGTGCATCGACTCACGGGTTTGCGATCATACCAGCACAATAATGCACTCATCCCATCAAAACTCCGGATCCCATCAGAACTACGCAGTTTGTTATCAGTTAAACGCGCTTGGGCCGAGAGTAGTACTAGGCATGGGTGACCTCCTGGGAAGTCCTCGTGTTGCACCCCCATCCCTTTTGCCCGTGTCCCGAGCGGCCCCCTGCTTCCCGCCGCGCCGCACTGGCCTCCTGCTTGCTCGCATCCTCTTCTTTCATCCTTCTCAGTGGCCCCGGGGCGAGGACCGCCGATCTAAAGATCCGGCGGTCGGCGTAGCGATTCCATTAGCTACTATAAGAGAACAAACGGCCATCCGTGCGATGCGAGCTGGGCTTGTTAACAAATCTGGGCGCGACGTCAACGGCCGGATCGGCAGCTTAGTGGCACTTTTGGGTCACGAATCCGTTCTGGACCGGCACGAACACGGAACGCTGCGGCCGCTTTCGCCGCTGTCCCCGCGCCGCCTCCCCTCCGTGCGGCGCGAGCTTGAGCCAGCGTGGCATGCTCTCGTGGCTCTCCCCGCGGGCGCCCTCGAAGCGCTTTTAATAGCAATTGGCGCGTGCAATCGACTACACGGTTGCGAACATAGCAGCACTAAGGCACCGGATCCCATCAGAACTCCGCAGTTAAACGCGTTGGGCAGAGAGTTTAAGTACTAGGATGGGTGACCTCCTGGGAAGTTCCTCGTGTTGCACCCCTCCCTTTTTTTTTTTATTGCCCGTTTCCCGAGCGTTGACCCCCTCTTCCCAGCGCCCACGCCTCCGCTTTGGCCGCATCCTCTTCTTTCATCCTTATCAATGGCCCCGGCTGAGTTGGGACCGCACGATCTAAAGATTCCGGCGGTCGGACGTAGCGATTCCATGGCTACTATATGGAAAACGGCCTCCGTGGAAGCTGCTGTAAAAATCTGGGCGCGATCCGACGGAGGGATCGCAGCTTATGGCACTTTTGGGCCAGCCGTTCTGGCCCGGCACGAAACCGGAACGCTTAGGGGCCCGGTCGCAGGAGCGTGCGGAGCTCCCCTTATCCCCTTCCCCGCGCCGCCGTCCCAGTGCGGCGGAGCTTGAGCAGCGTGGCAGCTAAAGCTCCCGTGGCTCTCCCCGCGGGCGCCCTCGAAGCGCTTATAGCAATTGCTGCGTGCATTCGACTCCCGGGTGTCGATCATACCAGCACTAATGCACCGGGATCCCATAAGAACTCCCGCAGTTAAACGCGCTTGGGCAGAGAGTAGTATCTAGGAATGGGTGACCTCACTGGGAAGTCCTCGTGTTGCACACCCTCCTTTTTGCCCGTTTCCCGTGCGGCCCCCTGCTTCCCACCCGCACGCACGAGCCCTCCTGCTTCGCGCACGCATCTCTTCTTTCAATCCTTCTCAAGTGGCCCACGGGGCGTGAGGACCGCACGATCTAAAGAATCCGGCGGTCGGCGCTAAGCGATTCCATAGCTACTATAAGGAAAAACGGCCTCGGAAAGCTGCTGTAAAAAGTCTGGGCGCGATCCGACGGCCGGATCGCAGCTTATGGCACTGTTGGGCCGCCGTTGCTGGCCCGGCCACGAACCGAACCGCTATGCGGGGCCCGGTCGCGCGAGGCTTCCGTCGGCGCTCGCCTCCCCTCGTGCGACGGAGCTTGAGCAGCGTGGAAGTGCTCCCGTGGCTCTCCCTTGCGGGCGCCCTCGAAGCGCTTATAGCAATTGCGCGATGCATCGAATACACGGGTGCGATCATACCAGCACTAATGCACCGGATCCCATCAGAACACCGCAGTTAAACGCGCTTGGGGCGAGAGTAGTACTAGGACTGGGGTGACCTCAGCTGGGAAGTCCATCGTGTTGCACCCCTCCTTTTTGCCCACGTTTCCCCGAGCGGCCCCCTGCTTCCCCGCGCCGCAACGCCTCCTGCTTGCCGCATCCTCCTTCTTTCATCCCTCTCAGGGCCCCGGGGCGAGGACCGCACGATCTAAAGATCCGGCGGTTCCGGCGTATGCGATTCCATTGGCTTACTATAAGGAAAACGGCCCTCCGGAAGCTGCTTGTAAAAATCTGCTGGGGCGCGAATCCGACGGCCGGATGCGCAGCTTATGGCAGCTTTGGGGCCTGCCGTTCTGGCCCGACACGAACGAGAACGCTTGCCTCTTCGGAAGTGCGTAAAAATCTGGTGCTGATCGTGACGCCGGATCGCTGTCTTTATGGATTTGGGCCGCCGTTCTGGCCATGGTCGCGCTTACCCCGCGACCGCCTCCCCTCGTTGGCGGCGGAGCTTGAGGCGCGTGGCAAGGCTCCCGTGGCTCTCCCCGCGGGCGCCCTCGAAGCGCTTATATAGCAATTGCGCGTGCATCGACTCACGGTGCGATCAAACCACAACTAATGCACCGGATCGCCAGCAGGGAGACTCCGCCAGTTAAATATCGCGCTGTGGGCAGATCTGAGTAGTACTAGGATGGGTGACCTCCTGGGAAGTTCTCGGTGACTTCAACCCCGTCCTTTTTGCCAGTTTCACTGAGCGGCTCCCCTGCTTCCCCCGCACGCAACGCCTCCTGCTTGCCGCATCCTCTTCTTTCATCCTGGCTCAGGGCCCCGGGGAGAGTCTGGAACCGCGGGATCAATAAAGATCCGTGCGGTCGGCGTAAGCGATTCCATGGCTAACTATAAGGAAAACGGTCACCCTCCGGAAGCTAGCTGTAAAAATCTCTGGGCGCGGATCCGACTGGCAGTATCGCAGCTAATGGCACTAAATTTGGGCCAGCCGGTTCTTGGCCCGGCTCGAACCGGGAACGCTGCGGCGCCCGTATCGCGCTTCCCCGCGCCGCCTCCCCCTCGTGCGGCGGAGCTTGAGCAGCGTGCGCAGGCTCCCGTGGCTCTCCCCGGGGGCGCTCTCGAAGCGGCTTATAGCAATTGCGCGTAAGCCATCGGATCACGGGTGCGGATCATACCATCACTAATGCACCAGGGGACTTCAGGAAAAGGGTTGAAGCACCCGTTGCCCATCATTGAACTCCGCAGTTAAAACGCGCTTGGGCGGAGAGTAGGAGAGTAAGTACTTAGGATGGGTGACCTCACTGGGAAGTCTTCGTGTCTGTGCAAAGCCCTTTCCTTTTTGCCCGTTTCCCGAGCGGCCCATGCTTCCCCGCGCCGCACGCCTCCTGCTATGCCGCATCCTCTTCTTTCATCCTTCTCAGGGCCCGACGGGGCGAGGACCGCACGATCTAAAATCCGGCGGTCCCCGGCGTATAGCGATTCCATGGCTACTATAAGGAAAACGGCCTCTCCGGAAGCTGCTGTAAAAATCTGGGCGCTATCCGACGGCCGGATGCGCAGCTTATGGCACTTTTGGGGCCGCCGTTCTGGCCTGGCACGAACCAGGAACGCTGCGGGGCCCTGGTCGCAGCTTCCCCGCGCCGCCTCCCCTCGTGCGGCGGAGCTTGTAGCAGCGTGGCAGGCTCCCGTGGCTCTCCCCGCGGGCGCCCTCGAAGCGCTTATAGCAATTGCGCGTGCATCGACTCAACGGGTTCGATCCATACCAGCCACTAAATGCACCATCCCACAGAACTCAGATCCCATCAGAACTCCGCAGTTAAAACGCGCTTGGGCCGAGAGTAGTACAATAGGTATGGGTGACCTGCCTGGGAAGTCCTCGGGTTACAACCCCTCTCCTTTTTGCCCGTTTCCTCGAGCGACCCCCTGCGTCCCAGCGGCCGCACGCCTCCTGCTTACCGCATCCTCTTCCTTTCATCCTTCTCAGGGCCCCGGGGCGAGACCCGCACAGATCTACTGATCCGGCGGTTCGGTCGTAGCGATTTCATGGCTACTATAAGGAAAACGGCCTCCGGAAGTTGCTGTAAAAATCTTAGGGCGCGAATCCGGACTGGCCGGAATCGCAGCTTATGGCACTTTTGGGCCGCCGTACTGGCCCCGGCACGAACCGGAACGCTGCGGGGCCCAGGTTTATCGGCACTTCCGCCCCCACCGCCTCCCCATCGTGCGGCGGAGCTTTGAGCAGCGTGTCAGGCTCCCGTGGCTCTCTCCCGCGTGGCTCCCTCGGGCAAGCGCTTATTGCAATTGCGCGTGCATCGAACTCACACGTGTGCGATCATCCACCAGCACTAATGCAAAGGGGCCGTGTGGATCCCCATCAGATAACTCCGCAGGTAACACGCGCTTGGGCGAGAGTAGTACTAGGATGGGTGACCTCCTGGGGAAGTCATCGTGTTGCACCCCTCCTTTTTGCCCGTGTCCCGAGCGGAACCCCCTGCATCCCCGCGCTAAGCACGCCTCCTGCTCATGCCGCATCCTCTTCTTTCAATCCTTCTCAGGGCCCCGGGCGAGAAAACGCACGATCTAAAGAGCCGGCGGTCGGGCGTAGCGATTCCATAGCTACTATAAGGGAAAACGGCCTCCGGAAGCTGCTCGTAAAAATCTGGGCGCGATTCCGACGGTTCCCAGGGATCGCAGCTTATCGGCACTTTGGGCCGCCGTTCTGGCCCGGGGTCCGCGCTTCCACGCGCCGCCTCCCCTCGTGCTCGGAGCTTGAGCAGAGTGGCAGGCTTCCGTGGCTCTCCCCGCGGGCGCCTGCCTCGAAGGCGCTTTATAGCAATTGTGGGGGCCGCGTGCACGAGAGCGACGCACGCGGTGTGATGGCGAGACGGAGTAACCAGCACTTAATGCACCGGATTCCCATCAGAACTCCGGCTAGTTAACACGCGCTTGGGCGAGAGTAGTACTAGGATGGGTGACCTCCTGGGAAAGTCCTTCCGTTGTATGTCACCCCTCCTTTTTGCCCGTTTCCCGAGCGGCCCCCTTCTTCCCCGCGCTGCACGGCCCCTCCTGCTTGCCGCGATCTATTCTTTCAATCCATTCTCAGGGCCCCGGGGCGGAGGACTCTCTCACGATCTAAAGATCCGGCGGTCGGCGTAGCGATTCCATGGCTACTATAAGGGAAAACGGCCTCCGGAAGCTGCTGTAAAAATCTTGGGGGCGCGATCCCGACGGCCGGATCGCAGCTTATGGCACTTTTGGGCCGCCCGTTCATGGCACGGGCACGAACCGGAACGTTTGCGGGCGGACCCGGTCGCGCTTCCCCGCGCCGCCGTCACCCTCGTTGCGGCGGAGCTTGACCTGCGTTGGAAGGTCCGTGGTGGCTCTCCCCGCGGGCGCCCTTTCGAAAGCGCTTATAGCAATTGCGCGGTGCATTCGACTGCACGGGTGCTGACTCATACCAGCACTAATGCACACGGGATCCCATCAGAACTCCAGATCCCATCAAACTCTGCAGTTAAACGCGCTTGGGCCGGGAGAGTTAGTGAGTACTAGGATGGGGTGACCTCCTGCGGAAGTCCTCGTGTTGCACCCATCCTTTTTGCCCGTTTCCAGAGCGTGGCCCACTGCTTCCCCGCGCCGCACAGCCTCCTGATTGCCGCATCCTCTTCTTTCATCCTTGCTCTCAGGGCCCCGGGGCGAGGACCTCACGATCCTATAGATCCGAGCGTGTCGGCGTTGCGATTCCATAACTACTATAAAGGAAAACGGCCCTCCGGAAGCTGCTGTAAAAATCTTGGCGCGATCCGACGGCCGTTGTGATCGCAGCTTATGGCACTTTGGGTGCCGCCGTTTTCTCCCGCACGAACCGTAACGCTTGCGGGCCCGGTTCGCAGCTTGCCCCGCGCCGCCTCCCCTCAGATGCGGCGCGAGCTTGTAGCAGCGTGGCAGGCTCCACTTGGTCTCTCCCCCCTCCCGCGGGCTGCCCTCGAAAGCGCTTTTATTAGCAAATAATTGCCGCGTGCATCGACACACGGGTGCGATCATACAAAGCACTAATGCACCGGTATTCCCATCAGAAATTCCGCAGTTAAACGCGCCTTGGGCTAGAGAGTGAGAGTGAGCTACTAGGATGGGTGACCTCCTGGGAATGTCCTCGTGTTGGCACCCCTCCTTTTTGCCCGTTTCGACGGAGCGGCCCCCTGCTTCCCCGCGCCAAAGCACGCCTCCTGCTTGCCGCATCCTCTATCTTTCATTCCTTCTCAGGGCCCCGGGGCGTAGGACCGCACGATCTAAATATCCGGTGCGGTCGGCGTAGCGATTCCATGGCTACTAGTAAGGAAAACGGGCCTCCGGAAGCTGCTTGTTAAAAATCTCGGGCGCGAATCCGACGGCCGGAATCGCAGCTTATGGCACTTTTGGTGCCGCCGTTCTGGCCCGGCTCGAACCGGAACGCTGCGGGGCCCGGTTCGCGCTTCCCGCGCCGTCGTCCCCTCGTGCGGCGGAGGCTTGAGCAGCGTCGGCAGGCTCTCGTGGCTCTCCGCGCGGGCGCTCTCGAAGCGCTTATAGCAATTGCGCGTGCTAATCGATCTCACGGGAGTCTGCGATCATACCAGCAACTAATGCACCGGATCCCATCAGAACTCCGCAGGTTAACCAGCGATGTGGGCGAGAAGTTAGTACTAGGATGGGTGACCTCCTGGGAAGTCCTTACGTGTTTGCCCCCCACCCTCTCCCCGCCTTTTGCCCGTCTTCCCGAGCGGACCCCCTGCTTTCCCCGCGCCGCACGCCTCCTGCTTGCCGCATTCCTCTTCTATTCATCCTTCTCAGGGCCCGGGGCGAGGACCGCACGATCTAATATATCCGGCGAGTCGGCGTAGCGATGCCATACTTACTATAAGGAAAAGGGCCTCCGGAGAGCTGCTTTGATTAAAAATCTGGGCGCGAATCCGACGGCCGGATCGCAGCTTATGGCACTTTTGGGCCGCCGTTCTGGCCCGGCACACGAAACGGAACGCTGTACGGGGCCCGGTCGCGCTTGCCCCGCGCCGGCTCCCCCTCGGTGCGGCGGAGCTTGAGCAGCGTGGCAGGCTCCCGTGGCTCTCCCCGCTGGCGCGCCCTCGAAGCGCTTATAGCAATTGCGCGTGCATCGACTCTTGGGTGCGATCATACCAGCACTAATGCACCGATCCCATCATAACTCCAGATCCCATCAGAACTCCGCAGTTAAAACGCGCTTGGGCGAGGAGTAGTTACTAGGAGGGTGACCTCCTGGGAAGTCCACGTGTTGCCCCCCTCCTTTTAGATGCCGCGCGTTTGAGAGAGCCCGAGCGGCCCCCTGCTTCCCATCCACCGCGCCGCACTCCTCTCTCGCTTGCCGCCAATTCCTCTTCTTTTTCATCCTTCTCAGGGCCCCGGGGCTGAGGTATCCGCCACGAATTCTAAAAGGATCCGGCGGTCGGCGTAGCGATTCCAAGGCTACTATAAGGAAAACGGACTCCGGAAGCTGCTGGTAAAATATCATCTGGGCGCGATCCGACGGCCGGATCGCAGCTTTTTTCATAGGCACTTTTGGGGCGACCGTTCTTGACCGGCACGAACCGGAACGCTGCGGGGCCCGGTCGCGCATTTATATCCCCGGGCCGCCTCCCCTCGTGCGGCTCGGAGCTTGACGCAGCGTTTGGCAGGGCTCCCGTGGCTTCCTCTCTCCCCGCGGGCGCCCACTGAAGCGCTTAAATAGCAATTTGCGCGTGCATCGACTCACGGGTGCGATAATACCAGCACTAATGCACCGGATCCCATCAGAACTCCGCAGTTTTTAAACGCGCCTGGGCGAGAGTGAAGAGGAGTGTAGTACTAGGATGGGTGTGACCTCCTTGGAAAGTCCTCGTGTTGCACCCCTCCCTTTTTGCCCGTTTCCCTCCCGAGCGGCCCCCTGCTTCCCCGCGCGCGCACGCCTCCTGCTATGCCGCATCCTCTTCTTTCATCTTTCTCAGGGCCCCGGGTAGCGAGGTACCGCACGATCTAAAAGATCCGGCGGTCGGCGTAGCGATTCCATGGCTACTATAAGGAAAACGGCCTCCGGAAGCTTGCTGTAAAAAATCTGGGGCGCGATTCCGACGGCCGGATCTGCAGCTTTATGGCACTTTTTTGTGGGCCGCCGTTTGGTGGCCCGTCACGAACCGGAAAACGCTGCGCGGGCCCGGGTCAGCGCCTTCCCCGCGCCCCCGCCTCCCCTCGTGCGGCGGAGCTTGAGCACGGCGGTGGGGCAGGTCTCCCGTGGCTCTCACCCCGCGGGCGCCTCTCGAAGCGCTTATAGAAATTGCGCGGTGCATCGACTCACTTGTGCGATCATTACTCGCACTCTAATGCACCGGATCCCATCAGAACTTCCGCAGTGAAACGCGCTTGGGCGAGAGTAAGTACTAGGATGGGTGACCTCCTTTGAAGTCCTCGTAGTTGCACCCCGTCCTTTTTGCCCGTTTCCCGAGCGGTGGCCCCGGCTGCGATTCTCCCGCGCCGCCCACGCCTCCTGCTTGCCCGCATCCTCTTCTCTTCATCCTTCTCAGGGCCCCGGGGCGTAGGACCGCACGATCTAAATATACGGCGGTTCGGCGTAGCGATTTCATGGCTACTATAAGGGGAAAATACGGCCTCCGGACGCTGCTGTAAAAATCCTGGGCGCGATCCGTACGGCCGGATCGCAGCTTATGGCACTTGTGGGCCGCCGTTCTGGCCCCGGCACTACTGGAACGCTGCGGGGCCCCCTGGTCGCGCTTACCGCCACCCCGCGCCGCCATCCCCTCGTGCGGCGGAGCTTGAGCAGCGTGGCCGGCTCCCTCTCCCCCTGGGCGCCCACCGAAGCGCTTCATAGCAATTGTCGCGTAAGCATCGACTTCACGGGTTCGCGATCATCACAGGCACTAATGCACCGGATCCCATCAGAACTCCGCTGTTAAACGCGGCTTGGAGCGAGATTGAGAGTAGTACTAGGATGGGTGACCTCCTGGGAAGTCCTCAGTGTTTGCACCCCTCCTTTTTGCACGTTTCCCGAGCGGCCCCCTGCTTCCCCGCGTCCCCGCACAGCCTCCTGCTTGCCGCATCCTCTTCTTTACATCCTTCTCAGGGCCCCGGGCCGAGGACCGCACGATCTAAAGATCCGAGCGGTCGGCGTAGCGATTCCAAGGCTACTATAAAGGAAAACGGCCTCCGGAAGCTGCTGTAAAAATCTGGGCGCGATCCGACGGCCGTTGATCGCAGCTTATGGCACTTTTGTGTGGCCGCCGTTTTGGCCCGGCACGAACCGGAACGCTGCGGCGGCCCGGTCGCCGCTTCCCCGCGCCAAGCCTCCCCTCGTGCGGCGACGAGCTTGAGCAGCGTTGGCAGGCTCCGTTGGCACTCCCCGCGGGCGCCCTCGAAGCGCTTTATAGCTAATTGCGACTAGGCATCGGACTCCACTGAGTTGCGATCATACCAGCACTAATGCACAGGATCCATCAGAACTCCGCAGTTAAACGCGCTTGGGCTGAGTGAGAGTAGTTACTAGGATGAGGTGACCTCCTGGGAATCCCTCGTGTTGCACAAACAACCCCTCCTTTTTGGCCCGTTTCCCGACGCGGCCCCGCTGCTTCCCCGCGCCCGCACGCCTCCTGCTTATGCCGCATCCTCTTCTTTCATCCTTCTCTGGGCCCCGCGTGTGTCGTGCGGTGCGCGTAGGACCGCACGATCTAAAGATCCGGCGTTGGTCGGCGTTTAGCGATTCCGATAGCTACTATAAGGAAAAACGGTATCCTCCGGAACTAGCTGCTGTAAAAATCTGGCGCGATCCGACGGCCGGAACGCAGCTTATGGCACTTTTGGGCCGCCGTTCTGGCCCGGCACGAACCGGAACGCTGCGGGGCCCGGTCGCTTTTCCCCGCGCCGCCTCCCCCACGTGCGGCGGAGCTTGAGCAGAGGTGGCAGGCTCCCGTGGGCTCTCCACCCGCGGCGGCGCCCTCGAAGCGCTTATAGCAATTGCGCGTGCATCGACTCACGGGTGGGATTCATATCAGCACTAATGCACCGGATCCCCATCAGAACTGCGCAGTTAAAAACGCGCTTGGGCGAGAGTAAAGTACTAGGATGTGTGACCCTCCTGGGAAGTCCCTCGTGTTGCACCCCTCCTTTTTGCCCGTTTCCCGAGCGGGGCCCTGCTTCTCCGCGCCGCACGCCTCCTGCTTGCCGCATCATCTTCTTTCATCCTTCTCAGGGCCCCGGGGCGAGGACAGCAAGATCTAAAGATTCGGCGGTTCGGTCGGGTAGCGATTCCTTAGCTACTATAAGGAAAACGGCCCTCGGAAGATGATTGTAAAAACTTTGGGCGCGATCCGACGGGGGGTACGGGATCGAAGCTTATATGGCACTTTGGGGCCGCCGTTCTGGCCCGGCACGAACCGGAACGCTGCGGGGCCCGGTTTAGCGCTTCCCGAGCGCCGCCTCCCCTCGTGCGGCGGAGCTTGAGCAGCGTGGCAGGCTTCCATGGCTCTCCCCGCGGGCTGCATCGAGAGCGCTTATAAGCAATTGTGATGTGCATCGACTCATGGGTGCGATCATACCAGCAATAATGCACCGGATACCATCAGAACTCCGATCCAAAGAACTGCAGTTAATCGCGCTTGGGCGAGAGTATTACTCAGGATGGGTGACCTCCTGGGAAGTCCTAGTGTTGCAACCCTCCTATTTTGCCCGTTACCCGAGCGGCCTTCTTTTCCCCGCGCCGCACGCCTCCTGCTTGCGCCTTCCTATTCTTTCATCCTTCTCAGGGGGCCGGGTCCGAGGACCGCACGATCTAAAAATCCGGCGGTCGGCTGTAGCGATTCCATGGCTACTTATAAGGAAAACGGCCTCCGGAAGCTGCTGTAAAAAATCTGGGCGCGCTCCGACGGCTGGATCGCAGTCTTATGGCACTTTTGGGCCGCCGTTCTAGGCCCGGCACGAACCGGAACGCTGTGTTGCGGGCCCGGTCGCGCTTCCCGGCGCCGCCTCCCCTCGTTGGCGGAGCTTGAGCAGCGTGGCAGGCACCCGTGGCTCTCCCCGCGGGCTCCCTCGAAGCGCTTATAGCAATTGATAGATAGCATCGACTCCCGTGTTGTGCGATCATACCAGCACTAATGCACCGGATCCCATCAGAACTCCGCAGTTAAACGCGCTTGGGCGAGAGTAGTACTAGGATGGGTGACCTCCTGGGAAGTCCTCGTGTTGCACCCCTCCTTTTTGCCCGTTTCCCGAGCGGCCCCCTGCTTCCCCGCGCCGCACGCCTCCTGCTTGCCGCATCCTCTTCTTTCATCCTTCTCAGGGCCCCGGGGCGAGGACCGCACGATCTAAAGATCCGGCGGTCGGCGTAGCGATTCCATGGCTACTATAAGGAAAACGGCCTCCGGAAGCTGCTGTAAAAATCTGGGCGCGATCCGACGGCCGGATCGCAGCTTATGGCACTTTTGGGCCGCCGTTCTGGCCCGGCACGAACCGGAACGCTGCGGGGCCCGGTCGCGCTTCCCCGCGCCGCCTCCCCTCGTGCGGCGGAGCTTGAGCAGCGTGGCAGGCTCCCGTGGCTCTCCCCGCGGGCGCCCTCGAAGCGCTTATAGCAATTGCGCGTGCATCGACTCACGGGTGCGATCATACCAGCACTAATGCACCGGATCCCATCAGAACTCCGCAGTTAAACGCGCTTGGGCGAGAGTAGTACTAGGATGGGTGACCTCCTGGGAAGTCCTCGTGTTGCACCCCTCCTTTTTGCCCGTTTCCCGAGCGGCCCCCTGCTTCCCCGCGCCGCACGCCTCCTGCTTGCCGCATCCTCTTCTTTCATCCTTCTCAGGGCCCCGGGGCGAGGACCGCACGATCTAAAGATCCGGCGGTCGGCGTAGCGATTCCATGGCTACTATAAGGAAAACGGCCTCCGGAAGCTGCTGTAAAAATCTGGGCGCGATCCGACGGCCGGATCGCAGCTTATGGCACTTTTGGGCCGCCGTTCTGGCCCGGCACGAACCGGAACGCTGCGGGGCCCGGTCGCGCTTCCCCGCGCCGCCTCCCCTCGTGCGGCGGAGCTTGAGCAGCGTGGCAGGCTCCCGTGGCTCTCCCCGCGGGCGCCCTCGAAGCGCTTATAGCAATTGCGCGTGCATCGACTCACGGGTGCGATCATACCAGCACTAATGCACCGGATCCCATCAGAACTCCGCAGTTAAACGCGCTTGGGCGAGAGTAGTACTAGGATGGGTGACCTCCTGGGAAGTCCTCGTGTTGCACCCCTCCTTTTTGCCCGTTTCCCGAGCGGCCCCCTGCTTCCCCGCGCCGCACGCCTCCTGCTTGCCGCATCCTCTTCTTTCATCCTTCTCAGGGCCCCGGGGCGAGGACCGCACGATCTAAAGATCCGGCGGTCGGCGTAGCGATTCCATGGCTACTATAAGGAAAACGGCCTCCGGAAGCTGCTGTAAAAATCTGGGCGCGATCCGACGGCCGGATCGCAGCTTATGGCACTTTTGGGCCGCCGTTCTGGCCCGGCACGAACCGGAACGCTGCGGGGCCCGGTCGCGCTTCCCCGCGCCGCCTCCCCTCGTGCGGCGGAGCTTGAGCAGCGTGGCAGGCTCCCGTGGCTCTCCCCGCGGGCGCCCTCGAAGCGCTTATAGCAATTGCGCGTGCATCGACTCACGGGTGCGATCATACCAGCACTAATGCACCGGATCCCATCAGAACTCCGCAGTTAAACGCGCTTGGGCGAGAGTAGTACTAGGATGGGTGACCTCCTGGGAAGTCCTCGTGTTGCACCCCTCCTTTTTGCCCGTTTCCCGAGCGGCCCCCTGCTTCCCCGCGCCGCACGCCTCCTGCTTGCCGCATCCTCTTCTTTCATCCTTCTCAGGGCCCCGGGGCGAGGACCGCACGATCTAAAGATCCGGCGGTCGGCGTAGCGATTCCATGGCTACTATAAGGAAAACGGCCTCCGGAAGCTGCTGTAAAAATCTGGGCGCGATCCGACGGCCGGATCGCAGCTTATGGCACTTTTGGGCCGCCGTTCTGGCCCGGCACGAACCGGAACGCTGCGGGGCCCGGTCGCGCTTCCCCGCGCCGCCTCCCCTCGTGCGGCGGAGCTTGAGCAGCGTGGCAGGCTCCCGTGGCTCTCCCCGCGGGCGCCCTCGAAGCGCTTATAGCAATTGCGCGTGCATCGACTCACGGGTGCGATCATACCAGCACTAATGCACCGGATCCCATCAGAACTCCGCAGTTAAACGCGCTTGGGCGAGAGTAGTACTAGGATGGGTGACCTCCTGGGAAGTCCTCGTGTTGCACCCCTCCTTTTTGCCCGTTTCCCGAGCGGCCCCCTGCTTCCCCGCGCCGCACGCCTCCTGCTTGCCGCATCCTCTTCTTTCATCCTTCTCAGGGCCCCGGGGCGAGGACCGCACGATCTAAAGATCCGGCGGTCGGCGTAGCGATTCCATGGCTACTATAAGGAAAACGGCCTCCGGAAGCTGCTGTAAAAATCTGGGCGCGATCCGACGGCCGGATCGCAGCTTATGGCACTTTTGGGCCGCCGTTCTGGCCCGGCACGAACCGGAACGCTGCGGGGCCCGGTCGCGCTTCCCCGCGCCGCCTCCCCTCGTGCGGCGGAGCTTGAGCAGCGTGGCAGGCTCCCGTGGCTCTCCCCGCGGGCGCCCTCGAAGCGCTTATAGCAATTGCGCGTGCATCGACTCACGGGTGCGATCATACCAGCACTAATGCACCGGATCCCATCAGAACTCCGCAGTTAAACGCGCTTGGGCGAGAGTAGTACTAGGATGGGTGACCTCCTGGGAAGTCCTCGTGTTGCACCCCTCCTTTTTGCCCGTTTCCCGAGCGGCCCCCTGCTTCCCCGCGCCGCACGCCTCCTGCTTGCCGCATCCTCTTCTTTCATCCTTCTCAGGGCCCCGGGGCGAGGACCGCACGATCTAAAGATCCGGCGGTCGGCGTAGCGATTCCATGGCTACTATAAGGAAAACGGCCTCCGGAAGCTGCTGTAAAAATCTGGGCGCGATCCGACGGCCGGATCGCAGCTTATGGCACTTTTGGGCCGCCGTTCTGGCCCGGCACGAACCGGAACGCTGCGGGCCCGGTCGCGCTTCCCCGCGCCGCCTCCCCTCGTGCGGCGGAGCTTGAGCAGCGTGGCAGGCTCCCGTGGCTCTCCCCGCGGGCGCCCTCGAAGCGCTTATAGCAATTGCGCGTGCATCGACTCACGGGTGCGATCATACCAGCACTAATGCACCGGATCCCATCAGAACTCCGCAGTTAAACGCGCTTGGGCGAGAGTAGTACTAGGATGGGTGACCTCCTGGGAAGTCCTCGTGTTGCACCCCTCCTTTTTGCCCGTTTCCCGAGCGGCCCCCTGCTTCCCCGCGCCGCACGCCTCCTGCTTGCCGCATCCTCTTCTTTCATCCTTCTCAGGGCCCCGGGGCGAGGACCGCACGATCTAAAGATCCGGCGGTCGGCGTAGCGATTCCATGGCTACTATAAGGAAAACGGCCTCCGGAAGCTGCTGTAAAAATCTGGGCGCGATCCGACGGCCGGATCGCAGCTTATGGCACTTTTGGGCCGCCGTTCTGGCCCGGCACGAACCGGAACGCTGCGGGGCCCGGTCGCGCTTCCCCGCGCCGCCTCCCCTCGTGCGGCGGAGCTTGAGCAGCGTGGCAGGCTCCCGTGGCTCTCCCCGCGGGCGCCCTCGAAGCGCTTATAGCAATTGCGCGTGCATCGACTCACGGGTGCGATCATACCAGCACTAATGCACCGGATCCCATCAGAACTCCGCAGTTAAACGCGCTTGGGCGAGAGTAGTACTAGGATGGGTGACCTCCTGGGAAGTCCTCGTGTTGCACCCCTCCTTTTTGCCCGTTTCCCGAGCGGCCCCTGCTTCCCCGCGCCGCACGCCTCCTGCTTGCCGCATCCTCTTCTTTCATCCTTCTCAGGGCCCCGGGGCGAGGACCGCACGATCTAAAGATCCGGCGGTCGGCGTAGCGATTCCATGGCTACTATAAGGAAAACGGCCTCCGGAAGCTGCTGTAAAAATCTGGGCGCGATCCGACGGCCGGATCGCAGCTTATGGCACTTTTGGGCCGCCGTTCTGGCCCGGCACGAACCGGAACGTGCGGGGCTCCGGTCGCGCTTCCCGCGCCGCCTCCCCTCGTGCGGCGGAGCTTGAGCAGCGTGGCAGGCTCCCGTGGCTCTCCCCGCGGGCGCCTCGAAGCGCTTATAGCAATTGCGCGTGCATCGACTCACGGGTGCGATCATACCAGCACTAATGCACCGGATCCCATCAGAACTCCGCAGTTAAAACGCTTGGGCGAGAGTAGTACTAGGATGGGTGACCTCCTGGGAAGTCCTCGTGTTGCACCCCTCCTTTTTGCCCGTTTCCCGAGCGGCCCCCTGCTTCCCCGCGCCGCACGCCTCCTGCTTGCCGCATCCTCTTCTTTCATCCTTCTCAGGGCCCCGGGGCGAGGACCGCACGATCTAAAGATCCGGCGGTCGGCGTAGCGATTCCATGGCTACTATAAGGAAAACGGCCTCCGGAAGCTGCTGTAAAAATCTGGGCGCGATCCGACGGCCGGATCGCAGCTTATGGCACTTTTGGGCCGCCGTTCTGGCCCGGCACGAACCGGAACGCTGCGGGGCCCGGTCGCGCTTCCCGCGCCGCCTCCCCTCGTGCGGCGGAGCTTGAGCAGCGTGGCAGGCTCCCGTGGCTCTCCCCGCGGGCGCCCTCGAAGCGCTTATAGCAATTGCGCGTGCATCGACTCACGGGTGCGATCATACCAGCACTAATGCACCGGATCCCATCAGAACTCCGCAGTTAAACGCGCTTGGGCGAGAGTAGTACTAGGATGGGTGACCTCCTGGGAAGTCCTCGTGTTGCACCCCTCCTTTTTGCCCGTTTCCCGAGCGGCCCCCTGCTTCCCCGCGCCGCACGCCTCCTGCTTGCCGCATCCTCTTCTTTCATCCTTCTCAGGGCCCCGGGGCGAGGACCGCACGATCTAAAGATCCGGCGGTCGGCGTAGCGATTCCATTGCTACTATAAGGAAAACGGCCTCCGGAAGCTGCTGTAAAAATCTGGGCGCGATCCGACGGCCGGATCGCAGCTTATGGCACTTTGGGGCCGCCGTTCTGGCCCGGTCGCGCTTCCCCGCGCCGCCTCCCCTCGTGCGGCGGAGCTTGAGCAGCGTGGCAGGCTCCCGTGGCTCTCCCCGCGGGCGCCTCGAAGCGCTTATAGCAATTGCGCGTGCATCGACTCACGGGTGCGATCATACCAGCACTAATGCACCGGATCCCATCAGAACTCCGCAGTTAAACGCGCTTGGGCGAGAGTAGTACTAGGATGGGTGACCTCCTGGGAAGTCCTCGTGTTGCACCCTCCTTTTTGCCCGTTTCCCGAGCGGCCCCCTGCTTCCCCCCGCCGCACGCCTCCTGCTTGCCGCATCCTCTTCTTTCATCCTTCTCAGGGCCCCGGGGCGAGGACCGCACGATCTAAAGATCCGGCGGTCGGCGTAGCGATTCCATAGCTACTATAAGGAAAACGGCCTCCGGAAGCTGCTGTAAAAATCTGGGCGCGATCCGACGGCCGGATCGCAGCTTATGGCACTTTTGGGCCGCCGTTCTGGCCCGGCACGAACCGGAACGCTGCGGGGCCCGGTCGCGCTTTCCAGCGCCGCCTCCCCTCGTGCGGCGGAGCTTGAGCAGCGTGGCAGGCTCCCATGGCTCTCCCCGCGGGCGCCCTCGAAGCGCTTATAGCAATTGCGCGTGCATCGGCTCACGGGTGCGATCATACCAGCACTAATGCACCGGATCCCATCAGAACTCCGCAGTTAAACGCGCTTGGGGAGAGTAGTACTAGGATGGGTGACCTCCTGGGAAGTCCTCGTGTTGCACCCCTCCTTTTTGCCCGTTTCCCGAGCGGCCCCCTGCTTCCCGCGCCGCACGCCTCCTGCTTGCCGCATCCTCTTCTTTCATCCTTCTCAGGGCCCCGGGGCGAGGACCGCACGATCTAAAGATCCGGCGGTCGGCGTAGCGATTCCATGCTACTATAAGGAAAACGGCCTCCGGAAGCTGCTGTAAAAATCTGGGCGCGATCCGACGGCCGGATCGCAGCTTTATGGCACTTTTGGGCCGCCGTTCTGGAACGCCGGGGCGGTCGCGCTTCCCGCGCCGCCTCCCCTCGTGCGGCGGAGCTTGAGCAGCGTGGCAGGCTCCCGTGGCTCTCCCCGCGGGCGCGCCCTCGAAGCGCTTTTATAGCAATTGCGCGTGCATCGACTCACGGGTGCGATCATACCAGCACTAATGCACCGGATCCCATCAGAACTCCGCAGTTAAACGCGCTTGGGCGAGAGTAGTACTAGGATGGGTGACCTCCTGGGAAGTCCTCGTGTTGCACCCCTCCTTTTTGCCCGTTTCCCGAGCGGCCCCTGCTTCCCCGCGCCGCACGCCTCCTGCTTGCCGCATCCTCTTCTTTCATCCTTCTCAGGGCCCGGGGCGAGGACCGCACGATCTAAAGATCCGGCGGTCGGCG
>JAQIZT010000629.1:0-19854 GCA_029228515.1 Populus alba x Populus x berolinensis | reverse complement strand
AGGGCGAAATGCTTTGACTCATTGAGTTTCGCGGCATTCCGACTTCGATGCCCGTTGTGCTGAAATTCAATTGCCTTTGAATTTCGGGTGATCCCTCTTGAGCATGTATGCTTCTGCTACTTGTTCTACATCAGACTTTCTTCCGCAAACAGCGAAACGCTTTGACTCGGTGAGTTTCGCGACATTCCGACTTCGATGCCCGTTTTGCCGAAATTCAGTTGCCTTTGAATTTCGGGTGATCCCTCTTGAGCATGTATGCTTCTGCTACTTGTTCTACATCAGACTTTCATCCGCAAACAGCGAAACGCTTTGACTCGGTGAGTTTCGCGACATTCCGACTTCGATGCCCGTTTTGCCGAAATTCAGTTGCCTTTGAATTTCGGGTGATCCCTCTTGAGCATGTATGCTTCTGCTACTTGTTCTACATCAGACTTTCTTCCGCAAACAGCGAAACGCTTTGACTCGGTGAGTTTCGCGGCATTCCGACTTCGATGCCCGTTTTGCCGAAATTCAGTTGCCTTTGAATTTCGGGTGATCCCTCTTGAGCATGTATGCTTCTGCTACTTGTTCTACATCAGACTTTCTTCCGCAAACAGCGAAACGCTTTGACTCGGTGAGTTTCGCGACATTCCGACTTCGATGCCCGTTTTGCCGAAATTCAGTTGCCTTTGAATTTCGGGTGATCCCTCTTGAGCATGTATGCTTCTGCTACTTGTTCTACATCAGACTTTCATCCGCAAACAGCGAAACGCTTTGACTCGGTGAGTTTCGCGACATTCCGACTTCGATGCCCGTTTTGCCGAAATTCAGTTGCCTTTGAATTTCGGGTGATCCCTCTTGAGCATGTATGCTTCTGCTACTTGTTCTACATCAGACTTTCATCCGCAAACGGCGAAACGCTTTGACTCGGTGAGTTTCGCGACATTCCGACTTCGATGCCCGTTTTGCCGAAATTCAGTTGCCTTTGAATTTCGGGTGATCCCTCTTGAGCATGTATGCTTCTGCTACTTGTTCTACATCAGACTTTCATCCGCAAACAGCGAAACGCTTTGACTCGGTGAGTTTCGCGACATTCCGACTTCGATGCCCGTTTTGCCGAAATTCAGTTGCCTTTGAATTTCGGGTGATCCCTCTTGAGCATGTATGCTTCTGCTACTTGTTCTACATCAGACTTTCTTCCGCAAACAGCGAAACGCTTTGACTCGGTGAGTTTCGCGGCATTCCGACTTCGATGCCCGTTTTGCCGAAATTCAGTTGCCTTTGAATTTCGGGTGATCCCTCTTGAGCATGTATGCTTCTGCTACTTGTTCTACATCAGACTTTCTTCCGCAAACAGCGAAACGCTTTGACTCGGTGAGTTTCGCGACATTCCGACTTCGATGCCCGTTTTGCCGAAATTCAGTTGCCTTTGAATTTCGGGTGATCCCTCTTGAGCATGTATGCTTCTGCTACTTGTTCTACATCAGACTTTCTTCCGCAAACAGCGAAACGCTTTGACTCGGTGAGTTTCGCGACATTCCGACTTCGATGCCCGTTTTGCCGAAATTCAGTTGCCTTTGAATTTCGGGTGATCCCTCTTGAGCATGTATGCTTCTGCTACTTGTTCTACATCAGACTTTCTTCCGCAAACAGCGAAACGCTTTGACTCGGTGAGTTTCGCGACATTCCGACTTCGATGCCCGTTTGCCGAAATTCAGTTGCCTTTGAATTTCGGGTGATCCCTCTTGAGCATGTATGCTTCTGCTACTTGTTCTACATCAGACTTTCATCCGCAAACAGCGAAACGCTTTGACTCGGTAAGTTTCGCGGCATTCCGACTTCGATGCCCGTTTTGCCGAAATTCAGTTGCCTTTGAATTTCGGGTGATCCCTCTTGAGCATGTATGCTTCTGCTACTTGTTCTACATCAGACTTTCTTCCGCAAACAGCGAAACGCTTTGACTCGGTGAGTTTCGCGACATTCCGACTTCGATGCCCGTTTTGCCGAAATTCAGTTGCCTTTGAATTTCGGGTGATCCCTCTTGAGCATGTATGCTTCTGCTACTTGTTCTACATCAGACTTTCATCCGCAAACAGCGAAACGCTTTGACTCGGTGAGTTTCGCGACATTCCGACTTCGATGCCCGTTTGCCGAAATTCAGTTGCCTTTGAATTTCGGGTGATCCCTCTTGAGCATGTATGCTTCTGCTACTTGTTCTACATCAGACTTTCTTCCGCAAACAGCGAAACGCTTTGACTCGGTGAGTTTCGCGACATTCCGACTTCGATGCCCGTTTTGCCGAAATTCAGTTGCCTTTGAATTTCGGGTGATCCCTCTTGAGCATGTATGCTTCTGCTACTTGTTCTACATCAGACTTTCTTCCGCAAACAGCGAAACGCTTTGACTCGGTGAGTTTCGCGACATTCCGACTTCGATGCCCGTTTTGCCGAAATTCAGTTGCCTTTGAATTTCGGGTGATCCCTCTTGAGCATGTATGCTTCTGCTACTTGTTCTACATCAGACTTTCATCCGCAAACAGCGAAACGCTTTGACTCGGTGAGTTTCGCGACATTCCGACTTCGATGCCCGTTTTGCCGAAATTCAGTTGCCTTTGAATTTCGGGTGATCCCTCTTGAGCATGTATGCTTCTGCTACTTGTTCTACATCAGACTTTCTTCCGCAAACAGCGAAACGCTTTGACTCGGTGAGTTTCGCGACATTCCGACTTCGATGCCCGTTTTGCCGAAATTCAGTTGCCTTTGAATTTCGGGTGATCCCTCTTGAGCATGTATGCTTCTGCTACTTGTTCTACATCAGACTTTCTTCCGCAAACAGCGAAACGCTTTGACTCGGTGAGTTTCGCGGCATTCCGACTTCGATGCCCGTTTTGCCGAAATTCAGTTGCCTTTGAATTTCGGGTGATCCCTCTTGAGCATGTATGCTTCTGCTACTTGTTCTACATCAGACTTTCATCCGCAAACAGCGAAACGCTTTGACTCGGTGAGTTTCGCGACATTCCGACTTCGATGCCCGTTTTGCCGAAATTCAGTTGCCTTTGAATTTCGGGTGATCCCTCTTGAGCATGTATGCTTCTGCTACTTGTTCTACATCAGACTTTCATCCGCAAACAGCAAACGCTTTGACTCGGTGAGTTTCGCGACATTCCGACTTCGATGCCCGTTTTGCCGAAATTCAGTTGCCTTTGAATTTCGGGTGATCCCTCTTGAGCATGTATGCTTCTGCTACTTGTTCTACATCAGACTTTCATCCGCAAACAGCGAAACGCTTTGACTCGGTGAGTTTCGCGACATTCCGACTTCGATGCCCGTTTTGCCGAAATTCAGTTGCCTTTGAATTTCGGGTGATCCCTCTTGAGCATGTATGCTTCTGCTACTTGTTCTACATCAGACTTTCATCCGCAAACAGCGAAACGCTTTGACTCGGTGAGTTTCGCGGCATTCCGACTTCGATGCCCGTTTTGCCGAAATTCAGTTGCCTTTGAATTTCGGGTGATCCCTCTTGAGCATGTATGCTTCTGCTACTTGTTCTACATCAGACTTTCTCCGCAAACAGCGAAACGCTTTGACTCGGTGAGTTTCGCGACATTCCGACTTCGATGCCCGTTTTGCCGAAATTCAGTTGCCTTTGAATTTCGGGTGATCCCTCTTGAGCATGTATGCTTCTGCTACTTGTTCTACATCAGACTTTCTTCCGCAAACAGCGAAACGCTTTGACTCGGTGAGTTTCGCGACATTCCGACTTCGATGCCCGTTTTGCCGAAATTCAGTTGCCTTTGAATTTCGGGTGATCCCTCTTGAGCATGTATGCTTCTGCTACTTGTTCTACATCAGACTTTCATCCGCAAACAGCGAAACGCTTTGACTCGGTGAGTTTCGCGACATTCCGACTTCGATGCCCGTTTTGCCGAAATTCAGTTGCCTTTGAATTTCGGGTGATCCCTCTTGAGCATGTATGCTTCTGCTACTTGTTCTACATCAGACTTTCATCCGCAAACAGCGAAACGCTTTGACTCGGTGAGTTTCGCGACATTCCGACTTCGATGCCCGTTTGCCGAAATTCAGTTGCCTTTGAATTTCGGGTGATCCCTCTTGAGCATGTATGCTTCTGCTACTTGTTCTACATCAGACTTTCTTCCGCAAACAGCGAAACGCTTTGACTCGGTGAGTTTCGCGGCATTCCGACTTCGATGCCCGTTTTGCCGAAATTCAGTTGCCTTTGAATTTCGGGTGATCCCTCTTGAGCATGTATGCTTCTGCTACTTGTTCTACATCAGACTTTCATCCGCAAACAGCGAAACGCTTTGACTCGGTGAGTTTCGCGACATTCCGACTTCGATGCCCGTTTTGCCGAAATTCAGTTGCCTTTGAATTTCGGGTGATCCCTCTTGAGCATGTATGCTTCTGCTACTTGTTCTACATCAGACTTTCATCCGCAAACAGCGAAACGCTTTGACTCGGTGAGTTTCGCGACATTCCGACTTCGATGCCCGTTTTGCCGAAATTCAGTTGCCTTTGAATTTCGGGTGATCCCTCTTGAGCATGTATGCTTCTGCTACTTGTTCTACATCAGACTTTCTTCCGCAAACAGCGAAACGCTTTGACTCGGTGAGTTTCGCGGCATTCCGACTTCGATGCCCGTTTTGCCGAAATTCAGTTGCCTTTGAATTTCGGGTGATCCCTCTTGAGCATGTATGCTTCTGCTACTTGTTCTACATCAGACTTTCATCCGCAAACAGCGAAACGCTTTGACTCGGTGAGTTTCGCGACATTCCGACTTCGATGCCCGTTTTGCCGAAATTCAGTTGCCTTTGAATTTCGGGTGATCCCTCTTGAGCATGTATGCTTCTGCTACTTGTTCTACATCAGACTTTCTTCCGCAAACAGCGAAACGCTTTGACTCGGTGAGTTTCGCGGCATTCCGACTTCGATGCCCGTTTTGCCGAAATTCAGTTGCCTTTGAATTTCGGGTGATCCCTCTTGAGCATGTATGCTTCTGCTACTTGTTCTACATCAGACTTTCTTCCGCAAACAGCGAAACGCTTTGACTCGGTGAGTTTCGCGACATTCCGACTTCGATGCCCGTTTTGCCGAAATTCAGTTGCCTTTGAATTTCGGGTGATCCCTCTTGAGCATGTATGCTTCTGCTACTTGTTCTACATCAGACTTTCATCCGCAAACAGCGAAACGCTTTGACTCGGTAAGTTTCGCGGCATTCCGACTTCGATGCCCGTTTTGCCGAAATTCAGTTGCCTTTGAATTTCGGGTGATCCCTCTTGAGCATGTATGCTTCTGCTACTTGTTCTACATCAGACTTTCATCCGCAAACAGCGAAACGCTTTGACTCGGTGAGTTTCGCGGCATTCCGACTTCGATGCCCGTTTTGCCGAAATTCAGTTGCCTTTGAATTTCGGGTGATCCCTCTTGAGCATGTATGCTTCTGCTACTTGTTCTACATCAGACTTTCATCCGCAAACAGCAAAACGCTTTGACTCGGTGAGTTTCGCGCATTCCGACTTCGATGCCCGTTTTGCCGAAATTCAGTTGCCTTTGAATTTCGGGTGATCCCTCTTGAGCATGTATGCTTCTGCTACTTGTTCTACATCAGACTTTCTTCCGCAAACGGCAAAACGCTTTGACTCGGTGAGTTTCGCGGCATTCCGACTTCGATGCCCGTTTTGCCGAAATTCAGTTGCCTTTGAATTTCGGGTGATCCCTCTTGAGCATGTATGCTTCTGCTACTTGTTCTACATCAGACTTTCATCCGCAAACAGCGAAACGCTTTGACTCGGTGAGTTTCGCGGCATTCCGACTTCGATGCCGTTTTGCCGAAATTCAGTTGCCTTTGAATTTCGGGTGATCCCTCTTGAGCATGTATGCTTCTGCTACTTGTTCTACATCAGACTTTCTTCCGCAAACAGCGAAACGCTTTGACTCGGTGAGTTTCGCGACATTCCGACTTCGATGCCCGTTTTGCCGAAATTCAGTTGCCTTTGAATTTCGGGTGATCCCTCTTGAGCATGTATGCTTCTGCTACTTGTTCTACATCAGACTTTCTTCCGCAAACAGCGAAACGCTTTGACTCGGTGAGTTTCGCGGCATTCCGACTTCGATGCCCGTTTTGCCGAAATTCAGTTGCCTTTGAATTTCGGGTGATCCCTCTTGAGCATGTATGCTTCTGCTACTTGTTCTACATCAGACTTTCTTCCGCAAACAGCGAAACGCTTTGACTCGGTGAGTTTCGCGACATTCCGACTTCGATGCCCGTTTTGCCGAAATTCAGTTGCCTTTGAATTTCGGGTGATCCCTCTTGAGCATGTATGCTTCTGCTACTTGTTCTACATCAGACTTTCTTCCGCAAACAGCGAAACGCTTTGACTCGGTGAGTTTCGCGGCATTCCGACTTCGATGCCCGTTTTGCCGAAATTCAGTTGCCTTTGAATTTCGGGTGATCCCTCTTGAGCATGTATGCTTCTGCTACTTGTTCTACATCAGACTTTCATCCGCAAACAGCGAAACGCTTTGACTCGGTGAGTTTCGCGACATTCCGACTTCGATGCCCGTTTTGCCGAAATTCAGTTGCCTTTGAATTTCGGGTGATCCCTCTTGAGCATGTATGCTTCTGCTACTTGTTCTACATCAGACTTTCTTCCGCAAACAGCGAAACGCTTTGACTCGGTGAGTTTCGCGGCATTCCGACTTCGATGCCCGTTTTGCCGAAATTCAGTTGCCTTTGAATTTCGGGTGATCCCTCTTGAGCATGTATGCTTCTGCTACTTGTTCTACATCAGACTTTCATCCGCAAACAGCGAAACGCTTTGACTCGGTGAGTTTCGCGACATTCCGACTTCGATGCCCGTTTTGCCGAAATTCAGTTGCCTTTGAATTTCGGGTGATCCCTCTTGAGCATGTATGCTTCTGCTACTTGTTCTACATCAGACTTTCATCCGCAAACAGCGAAACGCTTTGACTCGGTGAGTTTCGCGACATTCCGACTTCGATGCCCGTTTTGCCGAAATTCAGTTGCCTTTGAATTTCGGGTGATCCCTCTTGAGCATGTATGCTTCTGCTACTTGTTCTACATCAGACTTTCATCCGCAAACAGCGAAACGCTTTGACTCGGTGAGTTTCGCGACATTCCGACTTCGATGCCCGTTTTGCCGAAATTCAGTTGCCTTTGAATTTCGGGTGATCCCTCTTGAGCATGTATGCTTCTGCTACTTGTTCTACATCAGACTTTCTTCCGCAAACAGCGAAACGCTTTGACTCGGTGAGTTTCGCGCATTCCGACTTCGATGCCCGTTTTGCCGAAATTCAGTTGCCTTTGAATTTCGGGTGATCCCTCTTGAGCATGTATGCTTCTGCTACTTGTTCTACATCAGACTTTCATCCGCAAACAGCAAACGCTTTGACTCGGTGAGTTTCGCGACATTCCGACTTCGATGCCCGTTTTGCCGAAATTCAGTTGCCTTTGAATTTCGGGTGATCCCTCTTGAGCATGTATGCTTCTGCTACTTGTTCTACATCAGACTTTCTTCCGCAAACAGCAAACGCTTTGACTCGGTGAGTTTCGCGACATTCCGACTTCGATGCCCGTTTTGCCGAAATTCAGTTGCCTTTGAATTTCGGGTGATCCCTCTTGAGCATGTATGCTTCTGCTACTTGTTCTACATCAGACTTTCTTCCGCAAACAGCGAAACGCTTTGACTCGGTGAGTTTCGCGCATTCCGACTTCGATGCCCGTTTTGCCGAAATTCAGTTGCCTTTGAATTTCGGGTGATCCCTCTTGAGCATGTATGCTTCTGCTACTTGTTCTACATCAGACTTTCTTCCGCAAACAGCGAAACGCTTTGACTCGGTGAGTTTCGCGCATTCCGACTTCGATGCCCGTTTTGCCGAAATTCAGTTGCCTTTGAATTTCGGGTGATCCCTCTTGAGCATGTATGCTTCTGCTACTTGTTCTACATCAGACTTTCATCCGCAAACAGCGAAACGCTTTGACTCGGTGAGTTTCGCGACATTCCGACTTCGATGCCCGTTTTGCCGAAATTCAGTTGCCTTTGAATTTCGGGTGATCCCTCTTGAGCATGTATGCTTCTGCTACTTGTTCTACATCAGACTTTCTTCCGCAAACAGCGAAACGCTTTGACTCGGTGAGTTTCGCGGCATTCCGACTTCGATGCCCGTTTTGCCGAAATTCAGTTGCCTTTGAATTTCGGGTGATCCCTCTTGAGCATGTATGCTTCTGCTACTTGTTCTACATCAGACTTTCTTCCGCAAACAGCGAAACGCTTTGACTCGGTGAGTTTCGCGGCATTCCGACTTCGATGCCCGTTTTGCCGAAATTCAGTTGCCTTTGAATTTCGGGTGATCCCTCTTGAGCATGTATGCTTCTGCTACTTGTTCTACATCAGACTTTCTTCCGCAAACAGCGAAACGCTTTGACTCGGTGAGTTTCGCGCATTCCGACTTCGATGCCCGTTTTGCCGAAATTCAGTTGCCTTTGAATTTCGGGTGATCCCTCTTGAGCATGTATGCTTCTGCTACTTGTTCTACATCAGACTTTCTTCCGCAAACAGCGAAACGCTTTGACTCGGTGAGTTTCGCGCATTCCGACTTCGATGCCCGTTTTGCCGAAATTCAGTTGCCTTTGAATTTCGGGTGATCCCTCTTGAGCATGTATGCTTCTGCTACTTGTTCTACATCAGACTTTCTTCCGCAAACAGCGAAACGCTTTGACTCGGTGAGTTTCGCGACATTCCGACTTCGATGCCCGTTTTGCCGAAATTCAGTTGCCTTTGAATTTCGGGTGATCCCTCTTGAGCATGTATGCTTCTGCTACTTGTTCTACATCAGACTTTCATCCGCAAACAGCGAAACGCTTTGACTCGGTGAGTTTCGCGACATTCCGACTTCGATGCCCGTTTTGCCGAAATTCAGTTGCCTTTGAATTTCGGGTGATCCCTCTTGAGCATGTATGCTTCTGCTACTTGTTCTACATCAGACTTTCATCCGCAAACAGCGAAACGCTTTGACTCGGTGAGTTTCGCGACATTCCGACTTCGATGCCCGTTTTGCCGAAATTCAGTTGCCTTTGAATTTCGGGTGATCCCTCTTGAGCATGTATGCTTCTGCTACTTGTTCTACATCAGACTTTCTTCCGCAAACAGCGAAACGCTTTGACTCGGTGAGTTTCGCGACATTCCGACTTCGATGCCCGTTTTGCCGAAATTCAGTTGCCTTTGAATTTCGGGTGATCCCTCTTGAGCATGTATGCTTCTGCTACTTGTTCTACATCAGACTTTCTTCCGCAAACAGCGAAACGCTTTGACTCGGTGAGTTTCGCGACATTCCGACTTCGATGCCCGTTTTGCCGAAATTCAGTTGCCTTTGAATTTCGGGTGATCCCTCTTGAGCATGTATGCTTCTGCTACTTGTTCTACATCAGACTTTCATCCGCAAACAGCGAAACGCTTTGACTCGGTGAGTTTCGCGGCATTCCGACTTCGATGCCCGTTTTGCCGAAATTCAGTTGCCTTTGAATTTCGGGTGATCCCTCTTGAGCATGTATGCTTCTGCTACTTGTTCTACATCAGACTTTCATCCGCAAACAGCGAAACGCTTTGACTCGGTGAGTTTCGCGACATTCCGACTTCGATGCCCGTTTTGCCGAAATTCAGTTGCCTTTGAATTTCGGGTGATCCCTCTTGAGCATGTATGCTTCTGCTACTTGTTCTACATCAGACTTTCATCCGCAAACAGCGAAACGCTTTGACTCGGTGAGTTTCGCGACATTCCGACTTCGATGCCCGTTTTGCCGAAATTCAGTTGCCTTTGAATTTCGGGTGATCCCTCTTGAGCATGTATGCTTCTGCTACTTGTTCTACATCAGACTTTCTTCCGCAAACAGCGAAACGCTTTGACTCGGTGAGTTTCGCGGCATTCCGACTTCGATGCCCGTTTTGCCGAAATTCAGTTGCCTTTGAATTTCGGGTGATCCCTCTTGAGCATGTATGCTTCTGCTACTTGTTCTACATCAGACTTTCTTCCGCAAACGGCGAAACGCTTTGACTCGGTGAGTTTCGCGCATTCCGACTTCGATGCCCGTTTTGCCGAAATTCAGTTGCCTTTGAATTTCGGGTGATCCCTCTTGAGCATGTATGCTTCTGCTACTTGTTCTACATCAGACTTTCTTCCGCAAACAGCGAAACGCTCTGACTCGGTGAGTTTCTCGCGGCATTCCGACTTCGATGCCCAGTTTGCCGAAATTCAGTTGCCTTTGAATTTCGGGTGATCCCTCTTGAGTCATGTGTGCTTCTGCTACTTGTTCTACATCAGAATTCTTCCGTAAACAGAAAAACGCTTTGTTTCGGTGAGTTTCTCGGTCATTCCGGACTTCGATGCCCCCTTTTGCCGAAATTCAGTTGCCTTTGAATGTCGGGTGTGCCCTCTTGAGCATGTATGCTTCTGCTACTTGTTCTACATCAGACTTTCTTTCGCAAACAGCGAAACGCTTTGACTCGGTGAAGTTTTCGACATTCCGACTTCGGGATGCACCGGTTGCTGAAATTGAGGTTGCCTTTGAATTTTTTCACCACACAGGCGTGATCACCCCATACCCTCTTGAGCATGTATGCTTCTGCTACGTGTTCTACATCAGACGTTCTTTCGCAAACGGCGAAATGCTTTGACTCGGTGTGTTTCTCGGCATTCCGAATTCGATGCCCCGTTTTGCCAGAAATTGAGCTTGCCTTTGAATTTCGGGTGATCCCTCTTGAGCATGTATGCTTCTGCTACTTGTTCTACATCAGACTTTCATCCGCAAACAGCAAAACGCTTTGACTCGGTGAGTTTCGCGACATTCCGACTTCGATGCCCGTTTTGCCGAAATTCAGTTGCCTTTGAATTTCGGGTGATCCCTCTTGAGCATGTATGCTTCTGCTACTTGTTCTACATCAGACTTTCATCCGCAAACAGCGAAACGCTTTGACTCGGTGAGTTTCGCGACATTCCGACTTCGATGCCCGTTTTGCCGAAATTCAGTTGCCTTTGAATTTCGGGTGATCCCTCTTGAGCATGTATGCTTCTGCTACTTGTTCTACATCAGACTTTCTTCCGCAAACAGCGAAACGCTTTGACTCGGTGAGTTTCGCGACATTCCGACTTCGATGCCCGTTTTGCCGAAATTCAGTTGCCTTTGAATTTCGGGTGATCCCTCTTGAGCATGTATGCTTCTGCTACTTGTTCTACATCAGACTTTCATCCGCAAACAGCGAAACGCTTTGACTCGGTGAGTTTCGCGGCATTCCGACTTCGATGCCCGTTTTGCCGAAATTCAGTTGCCTTTGAATTTCGGGTGATCCCTCTTGAGCATGTATGCTTCTGCTACTTGTTCTACATCAGACTTTCTTCCGCAAACAGCGAAACGCTTTGACTCGGTGAGTTTCGCGGCATTCCGACTTCGATGCCCGTTTTGCCGAAATTCAGTTGCCTTTGAATTTCGGGTGATCCCTCTTGAGCATGTATGCTTCTGCTACTTGTTCTACATCAGACTTTCTTCCGCAAACAGCGAAACGCTTTGACTCGGTGAGTTTCGCGCATTCCGACTTCGATGCCCGTTTTGCCGAAATTCAGTTGCCTTTGAATTTCGGGTGATCCCTCTTGAGCATGTATGCTTCTGCTACTTGTTCTACATCAGACTTTCATCCGCAAACAGCGAAACGCTTTGACTCGGTAGTTTCGCGACATTCCGACTTCGATGCCCGTTTTGCCGAAATTCAGTTGCCTTTGAATTTCGGGTGATCCCTCTTGAGCATGTATGCTTCTGCTACTTGTTCTACATCAGACTTTCATCCGCAAACAGCAAAACGCTTTGACTCGGTGAGTTTCGCGCATTCCGACTTCGATGCCCGTTTTGCCGAAATTCAGTTGCCTTTGAATTTCGGGTGATCCCTCTTGAGCATGTATGCTTCTGCTACTTGTTCTACATCAGACTTTCTTCCGCAAACAGCGAAACGCTTTGACTCGGTGAGTTTCGCGCATTCCGACTTCGATGCCCGTTTTGCCGAAATTCAGTTGCCTTTGAATTTCGGGTGATCCCTCTTGAGCATGTATGCTTCTGCTACTTGTTCTACATCAGACTTTCATCCGCAAACAGCGAAACGCTTTGACTCGGTAAGTTTCGCGCATTCCGACTTCGATGCCCGTTTTGCCGAAATTCAGTTGCCTTTGAATTTCGGGTGATCCCTCTTGAGCATGTATGCTTCTGCTACTTGTTCTACATCAGACTTTCATCCGCAAACAGCGAAACGCTTTGACTCGGTGAGTTTCGCGCATTCCGACTTCGATGCCCGTTTTGCCGAAATTCAGTTGCCTTTGAATTTCGGGTGATCCCTCTTGAGCATGTATGCTTCTGCTACTTGTTCTACATCAGACTTTCTTCCGCAAACAGCGAAACGCTTTGACTCGGTGAGTTTCGCGACATTCCGACTTCGATGCCCGTTTTGCCGAAATTCAGTTGCCTTTGAATTTCGGGTGATCCCTCTTGACAATGTATGCTTCTGCTACTTGTTCTACAACACACTTCCTTCCGCAAACAGCGAAAAGCTTTGACTCGGTGAGTTTCGCGGCAAATCCGACTTGGAACCCCGGTTTGCCGAAAATTCAGTTGCCTTTGAATTTCGGGTGATAACCTCTTGAGCATGTATCTGCTTCTGCTACTGTGTTCTACATTAGACCTTTATCCGCACACATGTGAAACAGCTTTTGACTCGGTAAATTTCGCGACATTCCGACTTGGATAGCCCTTTTTGGCCCGAAATACATTTGCCTTTGAATATCGGGTGATCCCTCTTGAAGCAATATGCTTCTGCTACTTGCTCTACATCAGAATTTCAATCACGCAACACAGCGAAACGCTTTGAACTCGGTAAATTTTCGGCCGACATTCCCCTTCGATGCCCGATATGTGCCGCGTTACAGTTGCCTTTAAATTTCGGGTCATCCCTCTTGAGCATGTATGCTCTCTGCTACTTACCGTTCTACATCCAGACTTTCTTACCGCAAACAGCGAAAAGACCTTTGACTCTGTAAGTTTCGCTGCATTCTGTCTTCGATGCCCGATTGCCGAAATTCAGTGCCCTTTGAATTTCGGGTGATCCCTCATGACCAAGTATGCATTCTGCAACTTGTTCTACATCAGACTTTCAGCCGCAAACACAGCGAAATGCTTTGACTTGTCGGTAATTTTCGGACCTTTCCGACTTCGGTGCTCGATTTGACGATAATTCAGTCACCTTTGAATTTCGGGTGATCCCTCTTGAGCATGTAAGCTTCTACTAAACTTGTTCTACAACACACTTTCTTCCGCAAACAGCGAAACGCTTTGACTCGGTGAGTTTCGCGGCATTCCGACTTCGATGCCCCGGTTGCCGAAATTCAGTTGCCTTTGAATTTCGGGTGATACCTCTTGAGCACTTAATCTGCTGCTACTTGTTCTACATTAGACTTTCAATCCGCAAACACTGAAACGCTTTTGACTCGGTAAGTTTCGCGACATTACCTACTTCGATTCCCTTCTTGCCGATAATCAGTTGCCTTTGAATTTCGGGTGATCCCTCTTGGACATGTAATGGTTCTTGCTACTTGTTTCCTACAACAGACTTTCATCCGCAAACCGCCAAACAGCTATGTGACTCGGTGATTTTCCGCACATTACCCGAATTCGATGCCCGTTTTGCCAGTAATTCGGTTTGCCTTTGAATTTCGGGTGATCCCTCGTGAAGCATGTATGCATCAGCTACTTGTTCTACATCAATACTTTCCATCATCCGCAAACAGCGAAACGCCTTGACTCGGTAAGTGTCGCACATCACCCAAAAAACTTCGATGCCCGTTTTGCCGAAATTCAGTTGCCCTTTGAATTTCGGGTTAATCCCTCTTGAGCTAGTATGTTTCAGCTAACTGAGCTCTACATCAGAATTTCAACCGCAAACAAGCAAAGCAAACGCTTTGACTCGGCAAAGTTTCGCGACATTCCGACCTTCGATGCCCGTTTTGCCGAAATTCAGTTGCCTTTTTTTTTTTTTTTATTTTTATGAATTATCCGGGGATCCCTCTTGAGCATGTATGCTTCTGCTACTTGTTCTAGCATCACACTTACTTTCCGCAAAACGCCAAACGCTTTAACTCGGTGAAGTTTCCTGACATTCCGAATTCGATGCCTGTTTTGCCGAAATTCGGTTGCCTTTGAATATTCGGGTGATCCCTCTTGAGCATGTATGCATCTGCTAACTTGTTCTACATCATACTTTCTTCCGCAAACAGCGAAACGCTTTGACTCGGTAAGTTTTCCCCCCCCCCACCCCCGCGACATTCCGACTTCGATGCCCGTTATTTGCCGAAATTCAGTTCCCTTTGAAATCGGCTGATCCCTCTTGGGGGCATGTATGCATCTGCTACTTGTTCTACTACACACTTCCTTCCTCAAACAGCGAAAAGCGCTTTGACTCGGTGAGTTTCGCGACATTTCGACTTCGAAGCCCCAGGTGCCGAAATTCAGTTGCCTTTGAATTTCGGGTGATTACCTCTTGAGCATGTATGCTGCTGCTACTTGTTCGACATTTGACTTGTCAGCACCCGCATACAAAGAAACGCTTTGACTCGGTGAGTTTCGCTGCATTCCGAATTTCGATGCTCCATGATTTTGCCGAAAATTCAAGTTGCCTTTGAATATTCGTGGTTGATCCCTCTTGAAGCCATGTATGCTTCTGCTACTTGTTTCTACATCAGACTTTCATCCATATGCAATAACAACGAAACGCTTGTGACTCGGATATAAGTTTTCCGCGACATATTCCGACTTCGATGCCCGTTTTTGCCTGAATATTCAGTTTGCCCTTTGAATATCGTCGTGGTGATCCCCTCTTTGAGCATGTATGCTTCTGCGTTACTTGTTCTACATCAGACATTCTTCCGCAATACTTGGCCAAAAGGCTTTTGATCTCGGTGAGTTCGTAGCTTGCATTCCGCCTTCGATGCCCGTTTTGCTCCCGAAATTCCTATGGTTGCCTTTGAATTTCTGGGTTGATACCTCTTGTAGCATGTTATGTGCCTTTCCTGCTACTCTGTGTTCTACGATCAGATCTTTCATGTCCGCTATAATAGCGAAACGCTTTTGACCCTAATCGGTATAGTTTCGCGAACAAAGTTTTCCCGACTTCGACTGCCCGTTTTGCCAGAAATTTAGTTTCCTTCGAATTTCGGTGTGATTCGCCCTCTTGAGGTCATGCTATTGCTTCTGCTACTTGTTTCTTACATCCAGACTTTCATTCCGACTCAAACAGCGAAACGCTTTGACTCGGTAAGTTTCAGTCATAGCTATTCCGGCTTCTTGATGCCCGTTTTGCCCGAAATTCAGTTGCCTTTGAATTTCGGGTGTGTATCCCTCTTGAATCATGTATTGCTTCTTGCCTACTTGTTCTACATCAGTCCTTTCATCCGCAAACAGTGAAAACTGCTTTTGCACAATAAGTGTAACTTTTCGGCGAATCATTCTCAACTTCGATGCTCCGTGTTGCCGAAATTCAGTTTGCCTTTGAATTTCGAGGGTGATCCCTCTTGAGCATGTATGCTTCTGCTACTTTGGTTCATTACATCAGGACTTTAATCCGCAAAAGTCAGCTTGAAACACTTTTGACATCGGTAAGTTTCGCTGACCTATTCTCGACTTCCATATGCCTCGTATTTTGACGAAATTTCAGCTTGCCTTTGAATTTCGGGCTGTATCCCTCTTTGAGCATTGTATGTCTTCTGTTTTTTTTTTTTTTTTATGTACTTGTCTTATCTTCATACATTCAAGACTTCTTCCGCAAACATCCAAAACACTTTGACCCTCGGTGAGTTTCGCGTACATTTCAGATCTTCGGCCATGCCTGTTTTTGCCGAAATTCAGTTGCCTTTCTATTTCAGGGTCGGATCGCCCTCTTGCAGCATGTATGGCTTCTGCTACTGGTTTCTACATCAGACTTCTCATCCGCAAACAGGCGAAAGCAGCTTTTCTATTTCGGTAAGTTTTTCGCGACATTTCCGCCTCGCCGATGGCTCCGTTTTGCCGAAATTTCAGTTGCCTTTGAATTCTCGGGTGATGATCCCTCTTGAGCATGTATGCCTTTTCTCTGCTACTTGTTCTACATTAGATCCTTTCATCCATGCGCAAACAGCGAAACGCTTTTGACATCGGTACAGTTTTCTCGCACGGTTGACATTCCTTATTTCGATCTTTGCCCGTTTTTTGCCGAAATTCAGTTGCCTTTGAATTTTCGGGTGATCCCTCTTGAGCATGTAATTGCTTTCTCGCTACTTTGTTCCAGAAAAAAAAAAAAAACATCAGATTTTCATCCGCAAACAACGCTGACGAACGCTTTGACTCTTAGGTTATTTTCCAGCGACAATTCCTACTTCGATGCCCCGTTTTGCCGGAAATTCAGTTGCCTTTGAATTTCGGGTGATCCCTCTTGAGCATGTAATGCTTTCCTGCTATCTTGTTCTACATCAGGACCTTTCATCCACAAACATGCCGAAACGCTATTGACATCGCCGCTAAAGTTTCGCCGACATTCCGACATCGATGCCCGTTTTGCCGTTAAAATTTCAGTTGCCTTTGAATTTCGGTGTGATCCCTCTTGAGCCTTTGTATGCTTCTGCTACTTTGTTCTACATCAGACTTTCTTCCGCAAACGGCCAAAGGCTTTGACTCTGTGAGTTTTCGCTGCATTCGGCTTCGATTGCCCGTTTTTGTTTTTGCCGACATTCAGTTGCTTGAATTTTCGGTCTGTCTGATACCGCGCTCTTGTGATATGTATAGCTTCTGCTAACTTGTTCTACATCAGACTTTCATCCACATAACACCACAAACAGGCTTTGACATCGTTGTCGAGTTTCGCTGCCATTCCGACTTCGATTGCCGGTTTTTTGCCGAAATTCAGTTGCCTTTGGAATTTCGCGTGTGATCCCTCTTGAGCTTGTACTGCTTTCTGCTACTTGTTTCTGTACATCAGACTCATTTTTACCGCAAACTTGGCAAAACGCTTTGACATCGGTAAGATTTCGTCTTGACAATCCAGACTTCGTGTATGCCCGCTTATTTGCCAAACATTCAGTTGCCCTTTTGAATTTCGGGTGTTGTATGAATCCCTTCTTGAGCATATAATCTTCATGCTACTTGTTCTACAATCAGACTTTCTTCCGCAAACGACATAAAGGCTTTGACTCACGTGTAAGTTTTCGCTTGTTCCATTTCCGGCTTCGATGCCCGTTTTGCCGAAATTCATGTTGCTCCTTTTGATTTTTCGTTGGTGATAGACCCACTTCTAGCATGTATGCCTTTGCCACTACTTAGTTCAATACAATAGACTTTCATTCCGCAAACGGTGAAACTGCTTTTGTACGCGGTAACTTTCGCTGACTTATTCCCCTTCGTCTATCGGCTCCGTTTTGCCGAAAAGTTCACGTTGCCTTTGAATTTTTCGGGTGATCCCATATTGAGCATGTATGCCTTTCTGCTACTTGTTTCTAACATCAGACTTTCATCCGTCAAATTAGCGAACAACGCTTTTGAACTCGGATATAGTTTCGCCAGACCATTTCCGACTTCCGATGCCCGTTTTGCCGAAATTCAGTTGCCTTTGAATTTCGTCGGTGATCCCTCTTGAGCATTGTATGCTTCTTTCTACTTGTACTACAATCAGATCTTTCATCCGCAAACTGAACCGCGAAACGTCTTTGAACTCGGTAAGTTTCTCGACATTCCTACATCGGATGCCCAGTTTTAGCCGAAATACATTTGCCTATTGAATTTCGGATTAGTGATCCCTCTTAAGCATGTATGCTTCTGCTACTTCTTCTATCATCAGACTTTCATCGCAAACAAAACGCTTTGACTCGGTAAGTTTCGCGACATCCGACTTCGATGCCCGTTTTGCCGAAATTCAGTTGCCTTTGAATTTCGGGTGATCCCTCTTGAGCATGTATGCTTCTGCTACTTGTTCTACATCAGACTTTCTTCCGCAAACAGCGAAACGCTTTGACTCGGTAAGTTTCGCGACATTCCGACTTCGATGCCCGTTTTGCCGAAATTCAGTTGCCTTTGAATTTCGGGTGATCCCTCTTGAGCATGTATGCTTCTGCTACTTGTTCTACATCAGACTTTCTTCCGCAAAAGCAAAACGCTTTGACTCGGTAAGTTTCGCGACATTCCGACTTCGATGCCCGTTTTGCCGAAATTCAGTTGCCTTTGAATTTCGGGTGATCCCTCTTGAGCATGTATGCTTCTGCTACTTGTTCTACATCAGACTTTCTTCCGCAAACGGCAAAACGCTTTGACTCGGTGAGTTTCGCGCATTCCGACTTCGATGCCCGTTTTGCCGAAATTCAGTTGCCTTTGAATTTCGGGTGATCCCTCTTGAGCATGTATGCTTCTGCTACTTGTTCTACATCAGACTTTCTTCCGCAAACAGCGAAAACGCTTTGACTCGGTAAGTTTCGCGACATTCCGACTTCGATGCCCCGGTTGCCGAAATTCAGTTGCCTTTGAATTTCGGGTGATCCCTCTTGAGCATGTATGCTTCTGCTACTTGTTCTACATCAGACTTTCTTCCGCAAACGGCAAAACGCTTTGACTCGGTGAGTTTCGCGGCATTCCGACTTCGATGCCCGTTTGCCGAAATTCAGTTGCCTTTGAATTTCGGGTGATCCCTCTTGAGCATGTATGCTTCTGCTACTTGTTCTACATCAGACTTTCATCCGCAAACAGCGAAACGCTTTGACTCGGTAAGTTTCGCGACATTCCGACTTCGATGCCCGTTTTGCCGAAATTCAGTTGCCTTTGAATTTCGGGTGATCCCTCTTGAGCATGTATGCTTCTGCTACTTGTTCTACATCAGACTTTCATCCGCAAACAGCGAAACGCTTTGACTCGGTAAGTTTCGCGACATTCCGACTTCGATGCCCGTTTTGCCGAAATTCAGTTGCCTTTGAATTTCGGGTGATCCCTCTTGAGCATGTATGCTTCTGCTACTTGTTCTACATCAGACTTTCATCCGCAAACAGCGAAACGCTTTGACTCGGTAAGTTTCGCGACATTCCGACTTCGATGCCCGTTTTGCCGAAATTCAGTTGCCTTTGAATTTCGGGTGATCCCTCTTGAGCATGTATGCTTCTGCTACTTGTTCTACATCAGACTTTCATCCGCAAACAGCGAAACGCTTTGACTCGGTAAGTTTCGCGACATTCCGACTTCGATGCCCGTTTTGCCGAAATTCAGTTGCCTTTGAATTTCGGGTGATCCCTCTTGAGCATGTATGCTTCTGCTACTTGTTCTACATCAGACTTTCATCCGCAAACAGCGAAACGCTTTGACTCGGTAAGTTTCGCGGACATTCCGACTTCGATGCCGTTTTGCCGAAATTCAGTTGCCTTTGAATTTCGGGTGATCCCTCTTGAGCATGTATGCTTCTGCTACTTGTTCTACATCAGACTTTCTTCCGCAAACAGCAAAACGCTTTGACTCGGTGAGTTTCGCGGCATTCCGACTTCGATGCCCCGTTTTGCCGAAATTCAGTTGCCTTTGAATTTCGGGTGATCCCTCTTGAGCATGTATGCTTCTGCTACTTGTTCTACATCAGACTTTCATCCGCAAACAGGCAAACGCTTTGACTCGGTAAGTTTCGCGACATTTCGACTTCGATGCCCGTTTTGCGAAATTCAGTTGCCTTTGAATTTCGGGTGATCCCTCTTGAGCATGTATGCTTCTGCTACTTGTTCTACATCAGACTTTCATCCGCAAACAGCGAAACGCTTT
>JAQIZT010000628.1:10000-12500 GCA_029228515.1 Populus alba x Populus x berolinensis | reverse complement strand
AGCAGCCCCAACGCGCCCAACGGCTTGGAGCGGGTCACAGGGACGGTGGCCGGAATCGGGTCGTCGCCGGCCGGAAAACGGGTCATCGATGGCGGCGTTACTTCGGGCCATGAGGCCCCCCACGTTAGTCCGAGCATAGCAGCAGCCCACAAATCCCCCGCGGCAGGCCTATGGGCGCCAGCCAGCGCGCCCCATGGCCAGCCAGGGGGCACCCCCCTAAAGAGCTATAAGTGTTATTGCAGCTCTGGCAGGGGTAGACACTACTAGGTCCCAGCTGTCACCCCCCCTCTAAAAAATTCATTTCTTGGTATTTTGAGCTGAAATTTTGCACATATGTTGGCAAAAATCCAATCCAACTTTATAAATTTTCCCAGATTTTTTCGAGGTCGGGAAGTATTTTTTTTTATTTTCCTACCATTAAAAATCAAGGAAATACGCAAAAATAGGAACCGGCCCGGAATGACCCCAAATTCGGCTGGCAGCCTCACAAAAATATGGCTGATTTTACTGGATTGGTTTCATGTGGAAAGCACGACGTTTTCTTGGCGGGATGCGAGAAAACCGGCAGCGCGCATGCGCGGCCAGCGACGTCGGGCTGGCCCCAGCAGCGCCTAGCCTCTCCCGCGCGGGGGGCAGGCAAGAGCGCAGGGGCCCCGGGCCCGAAGGCAGCCCCCCGCGCGGCAAGACAGCAAGCCAGCGGGGGCTGTCCGCGCTGCCGATTTTTCCCACTGCTGGCATCGCTGCCGCTGCCCCGGGCCCGAAGGCAGCCCCCCCGCGGGCACGACAGCAAGCCAGCGGGGGCTGTCCGCGCTGCCGATTTTTCCCACTGCTGGCATCGCTGCCGCTGCCCCGGGCCCGAAGGCAGCCCCCCCGCGGGCAAGACAGCAAGCCAGCGGGGGCTGTCCGCGCTGCCGATTTTTCCCACTGCTGGCATCGCTGCCGCTGCCCCGGGCCCGAAGGCAGCCCCCCCGCGGGCACGACAGCAAGCCAGCGGGGGCTGTCCGCGCTGCCGATTTTTCCCACTGCTGGCATCGCTGCCGCTGCCCCGGGCCCGAAGGCAGCCCCCCCGCGGGCACGACAGCAAGCCAGCGGGGGCTGTCCGCGCTGCCGATTTTTCCCACTGCTGGCATCGCTGCCGCTGCCCCGGGCCCGAAGGCAGCCCCCCCGCGGGCACGACAGCAAGCCAGCGGGGGCTGTCCGCGCTGCCGATTTTTCCCACTGCTGGCATCGCTGCCGCTGCCCCGGGCCCGAAGGCAGCCCCCCGCGGGCACGACAGCAAGCCAGCGGGGGCTGTCCGCGCTGCCGATTTTTCCCACTGCTGGCATCGCTGCCGCTGCCCCGGGCCCGAAGGCAGCCCCCCCGCGGGCACGACAGCAAGCCAGCGGGGGCTGTCCGCGCTGCCGATTTTTCCCACTGCTGGCATCGCTGCCGCTGCCCCGGGCCCGAAGGCAGCCCCCCCGCGGCACGACAGCAAGCCAGCGGGGGCTGTCCGCGCTGCCGATTTTTCCCACTGCTGGCATCGCTGCCGCTGCCCCGGCCCGAAGGCAGCCCCCCCGCGGGCACGACAGCAAGCCAGCGGGGGCTGTCCGCGCTGCCGATTTTTCCCACTGCTGGCATCGCTGCCGCTGCCCCGGGCCCGAAGGCAGCCCCCCCGCGGGCACGACAGCAAGCCAGCGGGGGCTGTCCGCGCTGCCGATTTTTCCCACTGCTGGCATCGCTGCCGCAGAGTGTGCGTAGCCTCTCCCGCGCGGGGGGCAGGCAAGAGCGCAGGGGGGCAAGGCCCGAAGGCAGCCCCCCCGCGGGTAAGATAGCCAGCCAGCAGGGGCTGTCCCCGCGTCAGCCCCCGTTGCGCAGCGCGGCATGGAAATCATTGCCGCGCGCGCGCGCGCCCAATCGCCCAAGAGCCCAAGGGCCCCCAAGGGCCCCAGGCCCTCAGGCCCCAGCGCCCCAGCGCCAAGCGCAGACGCGGGCGCGGGCGCGGGCGGCGCGCGCGCGCGTGTGATTTTTATAGGGCGGTGGTCGGAATCGGGTCGTCGCCGGCCGGAAAACGGGTCATCGATGGCGGCGTTACTTCGGGCCGTGAGGCCCCCCACGTGTGTAGCAGCAGCTCGCAAATCCCCCGCGGCAGGCCTATGGGCGCCAGCCAGCGCGCCCCATGGCCAGTCGGGGGGCACCCCCTAAAGAGCTATAAGTGTTATTGCAGCTCTGGCAGGGGCAGACACTACTAGGTCCCAGCTGTCACCCCCCCTCTAAAAAATTCATTTCTTGGTATTTTGAGCTGAAATTTTGCACATAGGTTGGCAAAAATCCAATCCACCTTTATAAATTTTCCCAGATTTTTTCGAGGTCGGGAAGTATTTTTTTTTTATTTTCCTACCATTAAAAATCAAGGAAATACGCAAAAATAGGAACCGGCCCGGAATGACCCCAAATTCGGCTGGCAGCCTCACAAAAATATGGCTGATTTTACTGGATTGATTTCACGTGGAAAGCATGACGT
>JAQIZT010000628.1:0-2500 GCA_029228515.1 Populus alba x Populus x berolinensis | reverse complement strand
AACCCTAATTCTCCGTCACCCGTCAACCACCATTGGTAAAGGCCTTCTTTCCTACTCCATCGAAAGTTGATAGGGCAGAAGATTTGAATGTGATTGCGTCGCCAAGCACGATATGGCCGTGGGCGATCCGTCGAGTTATCATGAATCAATCAGAGCAAACGGGCAGAGCCCGCGTCTCACTCGACCTTTTATCTGTAATAAATGCGTCCCTGTTCCAGAAGTCTGGGGTTTGTCTGCACGTATTTAGCTTGTATTGAATTACTACGGTTTATCCCAGAGTAGCAAATACCATCAAACAAACTATAACTTGATTTAATGAGCTCCATTCGCAGTTTCACAGTCTGAATTAGTTTCATACTATAGCACATGCATGGCTTAATCTTTGAGACAAGCATATGACTACTGGCCAGGTATCAACCATTGGGTAGCATTCCTTGGCGACACCTACGACCCGCACGATCCTCCGACGCCGATGAGACGAGGGGCCGAGACGGGCGAGGAAGTCGTTCTTATCGAGGCACGAGCGGTCTTCACGAACGGGACGGTCGCAGGTGGCGTGAGGCCCCCGCTGACCGTTCAGCATCGCGTTCCGCATCCGGAAAGCTACGAGCGCGACACCGCGCGTGGGCCAGTTCGGCGAGGGATTCCGCTCGACTGGGAACACATCGGTGGCGCCTCGCTGCTAGGGTTTCGTCCCCGCGCCCCCGGGGAGGCGCAGCGGGCGGAGAGGGACAGCTTCACATTCTCATGAATTCCACCGAAGTGAGGGTACGCAGCACAGGAACCCCCGCCTCGCCGCAAGGGGGGGTGGGTGCACCCCCCAAAGGGCCTTGGGTCCGAGACGTGATTGGGGGCAGCAGGCCCGACAGTTCGGTGCACAAGCACGGAGCCTGCCGTCACGGAAACAGGCACCAAGTTTACCGCTTCATAGCGACTCTGCGTACACCGCCGAACAACAAATCCCGACGATGCGAACCACGGCCCACGATGGGCAAAAGGAAACATCCCGAGAGAGATCGTGCTCCCAGCACTCGCTAGGGACGCGAAAGGATCTCGTAAGGGACAAGACAACACGCCGCTGGGGACGCGAAGGACTATCCCGATAGGGTACAAAGCAACAAGCCGCGGGGGACGCTGTGGTGGGAATCTTCGAAGGGACAAGCATAATGCCGCGGGTTGGACGCGGCGGATCTCCGAAGGGACAGGCGCCGGGGTGGGAGCAACAGGGATACAAATCATTCGGGGGGCCATCCTAGCCCTCAGCTCGGAAGACGGAGGCCAGGCCTCCGGCAGCTAGGGCACATCGCGCAGGAGCTTTGGGGATGGCGAGGAGAGCCAGCACCTGGGCACGACGCGCAGGCAACTGAATGCAGCACGCCCACAGCGGATATCAGCTCTCCTCGCAATCCCCAAGCTCAGGTCGGTCCGCACCAGACACGTCGGCCAGGCCTCCAGCTTGCGAGGCACAAGGCAGAGGACAACACGCTGCCAGTGACGTCACGCCAAGCCGTTGGGACCCGCGGTTGGGGCATGCCAGCCACCTTGGCACGAGGGGGAATCCTGTTAAGGCCCCACACCCGAGACCCGGGATAAGCAGCCCCAACGCGCCCAACGGCTTCGGAGCGGGTCACGGCAGACGAGTGGCCGGAATCTGGACGTCGCCGTTACGTAGCGCCATGCCGTTGGGCGCGTTGGGCTGCCAGCACCTTGGCACGAGGGGAAGGAATCCTGTTAAGGCCCCACGCCCCGAGACGCGCGGATAAAGCAGGCCCCAACGCGCCCAACGGCTTGGAGCGGTGGTGACGCGGCTAGGGATCCACGGCCACCGCCCACCGGGACGTCGCCGGCCTAAGCTGGGAGGCGCGCGTCTGCCTTAGCCAGCACCTTGGACTGTAGCGCGTGCTCTTGTTAAGGCCCACGCCCACGCCGCGGATATTAAGCCAGCCCCTCAGCGCCCCAACGGCTTTGGAGCGGGTTTTCCCCCGGCTGGACGTGTGGCCAGAATCGTGAGACGTCGCGCCAAGCCGTTTGGGCGCGTTGGGGCTGCCTATTGGTTTGGAACGAACGACTGGCAAATCTAGAAGATGTGCGTGCGCGCCCGCCAGCCAGCGGATAAGCAGCCCCAACGCGTTCCCAACGGATTGGAGCGGGTCACAGGGACGGTGGCCGGATAATCTGTGACGTCGCGGCAAGTCCTGTTGGGCGCGTTGGGGGCTGCCTACTTGGTTCGGCACGTAGCGCTGGCATAATCAGAGTGCTGTGCGCCGCCCGCAGCCGCGAGATAAGCAGCCCTACAACGCGCCCAACGGACTTGGAGCGGGTCACAGGGACGGTGGCCGGAATCGTGACGTCGCGCCAAGCCGTTGGGCGCGTTGGGGCTGCCTATTGGTTGCACGAGCGCTGGCAAATCAGAGTGCGTGCGCGCCCGCAGCCGCGGATAAGCAGCCCCAACGCGCCCAACGGCTTGGAGCGGGTCACAGGGACGGTGTGCCGGAATCGG
>JAQIZT010000627.1:0-19901 GCA_029228515.1 Populus alba x Populus x berolinensis | reverse complement strand
GATCAAAACGTCCATAACTATAGATCCGACCGTTGGATCGCTCTAAAATTGTTTTCACGAGTTTCCGGAGGCTGTTTTACATGGAGTAGCGTGGAATCGGTGCTGCACGACGACGATGTCCGGTCGGCCTTACACCGACCCGATGAGAGTACCGATCAAAACGTCCATAACTATAGATCCGACCGTTTGATCGCTCTAAAATTGTTTTCACGAGTTTCGGAGGCTGTTTTACATGGAGTAGCGTGGAATCGGTGCTGCAACGACGACGAGTCCGGTCGGGCCTTACCACCGACCCGATGAGATACCGTATCAAAAGGTCCATAACTATAGATCCGACCGTTGGATCGCTCTAAAATTGTTTTCACGAGTTTCCGAGGCTGTTTTACATGGAGTAACGTTGAATCGGTTTGCCACTCCGACGATGCATCCAGCGGCCATAAGACCGACCCCACTGAAGTACCGATTTTAAAAGGTCCATAACTATAGATCCGACCGTTGGATCGCTCTAAAAATGTTTTTCACGAGTTTCCGGAGGCTGTTTTACATGGAGTAGCGTGGAATCGGTGCTGCACGACGACGATGTCCGGTCGGGCCTTACCACCGACCCGATGAGAGTACCGGATCAAAACGTCCATAACTATAGATCCGACCGTTGGATCGCTCTAAAATTGTTTTTCACGAGTTTCCGGAGGCTGTTTTACAGGAGTAGCGTGGAATCGGTGCTGCAGGACGACGATGTCCGGTCGCCCTTACACCGACCCGATGAAGTACCGGTTCAAAACGTCCATAACTATAGATCCGACCGTTGGATCGCTCTAAAATTGTTTTCACGAGTTTCCGGAGGCTGTTTTACATGAGTAGCGTTGAATCGGTTTGCCACTCGACGATGCGGTCCAGCGGCCATAAGACCGACCCCACGAAGTACCGATTTAAAAGGTCCATAACTATAGATCCGACCGTTGGATCGCTCTAAAATTGTTTTCACGAGTTTCCGGAGGCTGTTTTACATGGAGTAGCGTGGAATCGGTGCTGCACGACGACCGATGTCCGGTCCGGCCTTACCACCGACCCGATGAGAGTACCGATCAAAAGGTCCATAACTATAGATCCGACCGTTGGATCGCTCTAAAATTGTTTTCACGAGTTTCCGGAGGCTGTTTTACATGGAGTAGAGTTTGAATCGGTTTGCACTCCGACGATGCGTCCAGCGGCCCATAAGACCGACCCCACAGAGTACCGTTAAAAGGTCCATAACTATAGATCCGACCGTTGATCGCTCTAAAATTGTTTTCACGAGTTTCCGGAGGCTGTTTTACTTGGAGTAGCGTGGAATCGTGCTGCACGACGACGATGTCCGGTCGGTCCTTACCCACCGACCCGATGAGAGTACCGGATCAAAAGTCCATAACTATAGATCCGACCGTTGGATCGCTCTAAAATTGTTTTCACAGTTTCCGAGGCTGTTTTACATGGAGTAGCGTTGAATCGGTACTGCAGACGACGATATCCGGTCGGCCCATAAGACCGACCCCACTGAAGTACCGGTTCAAAAGGTCCATAACTATAGATCCGACCGTTGGATCGCTCTAAAATTGTTTTCACGAGTTTCCGGAGGCTGTTTTACATGGAGTAGCGTGGAATCGGTGCTGCACGACGACGATGTCCGGTCGGGCCTTACCACCGACCCGATGAGAGTACCGGATCAAAACGTCCAAAACTATAGATCCGACCGTTGGATCGCTCTAAAATTGTTTTCACGAGTTTCGAGGCTGTTTTACATGGAGTAGCGTGGAATCGGTGCTGCACGACGACGATGTCCGGTCGGCCTTACCACCGACCCGATGAAGTACCGATCAAAACGTCCATAACTATAGATCCGACCGTTTGATCGCTCTAAAATTGTTTTCACAGAGTTTTCGGAGGCTGTTTTACATGGAGTAGCGTGGAATCGGTGCTGCACGACGACGATGTCCGGTCGGGCCATACCACCGACCCGATGAGAGTACCGATCAAAAAGGTCCATAACTATAGATTCGACCGTTGATCGCTCTAAAATTGTTTTCACGAGTTTCCGGAGGCTGTTTTACATGGAGTAGCGTTGAATCGGTTTGCCACTCCGACGATGCGGTCCAGCGGCCCATAAGACCGACCCCACTGAAGTACCGGTTTAAAAGGTCCATAACTATAGATCCGACCGTTGGATCGCTCTAAAATTGTTTTCACGAGTTTTCCGGAGGCTGTTTTACATGGAGTAGCGTGAAATCGGTGCTGCACGACGACGATGTCCGTCGGGCCTTACCACCGACCCGAAGAGAGTACCGGATCAAAACGTCCATAACTATAGATCCGACCGTTGGATCGCTCTAAAATTGTTTTTCACGAGTTTCCGGAGGCTGTTTTACATGGAGTAGCGTTGAATCGGTGCTACTCCGACGATGCGGTCCGGTCGGCCTACCACCGACCCGATGAGAAGTACCGGTTTAAAAGGTCCATAACTATAGATCCGACCGTTGGATCGCTCTAAAATTGTTTTCACGAGTTTCCGGAGGCTGTTTTACATGGAGTAGCGTGGAATCGGTGCTGCACGACGACGATGTCCGGTCGGGCCTTACCACCGACCCGATGAGAGTACCGGATCAAAAGGTCCATAACTATAGATCCGACCGTTGGATCGCTCTAAAATTGTTTTCACGAGTTTCCGGAGGCTGTTTACATGAGTAGCGTGAATCGGTACTGCACGACGACGATATCCGTTCGCAGCCGGCCCATAAGACCGACCCCACTGAAGTACGGTTCAAAAGGTCCATAACTATAGATCCGACCGTTGGATCGCTCTAAAATTGTTTTCACGAGTTTCCGGAGGCTGTTTTACTTGGAGTAGCGTGGAATCGGTGCTGCACGACGACGATGTCGGTCGGGCCTTACCACCGACCCGATGAGAGTACCGGATCAAAACGTCCATAACTATAGATCCGACCGTTGGATCGCTCTAAAATTGTTTTCACGAGTTTCCGGAGGCTGTTTTACATGGAGTAGCGTGGAATCGGTGCTGCACGACGACGATGTCCGGTCGGGCCTTACCACCGACCCGATGAGAGTACCGGATCAAAACGTCCATAACTATAGATCCGACCGTTTGATCGCTCTAAAATTGTTTTCACGAGTTTCCGGAGGCTGTTTTACATGGAGTAAGCGTGAATCGGTTTGCCACTCCGACGATGCGGTCCAGCGGCCCATAAGACCGACCCCACTGAAGTACCGATTTAAAAGGTCCATAACTATAGATCCGACCGTTGGATCGCTCTAAAATTGTTTTCACGAGTTTCCGGAGGCTGTTTTACTGGGAGTAGCGTGGAATCGGTGCTGCACGACGACGATGTCCGGTCGGGCCTTACCACCGACCCGATGAGAGTACCGTATCAAAAGGTCCATAACTATAGATCCGACCGTTGGATCGCTCTAAAATTGTTTTCACGAGTTTCCGGAGGCTGTTTTACATGGAGTAGCGTTGAATCGGTTTGCCACTCCGACGATGCGGTCCAGCGGCCCATAAGACCGACCCCACTGAAGTACCGGTTTAAAAGGTCCATAACTATAGATCCGACCGTTGGATCGCTCTAAAATTGTTTTCACGAGTTTCCGGAGGCTGTTTTACTTGGAGTAGCGTGGAATCGGTGCTGCACGACGACGATGTTCGGTCGGGCCTTACCACCGACCCGATGAGAGTACCGGATCAAAACGTCCATAACTATAGATCCGACCGTTGGATCGCTCTAAAATTTTTTCACGAGTTTCCGGAGGCTGTTTTACATGGAGTAGCGTGAATCGGTGCTGCACGACGACGATGTCCGGTCGGGCCTTACCACCGACCCGATGAGAGTACCGGATCAAAACGTCCATAACTATAGATCCGACCGTTGGATCGCTCTAAAATTGTTTTCACGAGTTTCCGGAGGCTGTTTTACATGGAGTAGCGTTGAATCGGTGCTGCACGACGACGATGTCCGGTCGGGCCTTACCACCGACCCGATGAGAGTACCGGATCAAAAGGTCCATAACTATAGATCCGACCGTTGGATCGCTCTAAAATTTTTTCACGAGTTTCCGGAGGCTGTTTTACATGGAGTAGCGTGGAATCGGTACTGCACGACGACGATGTCCGGTCGGGCCTTACCACCGACCCGATGAGAGTACGGATCAAAACGTCCATAACTATAGATCCGACCGTTGGATCGCTCTAAAATTGTTTTCACGAGTTTCCGGAGGCTGTTTTACATGGAGTAGCGTTGAATCGGTTTGCCACTCCGACGATGCGGTCCAGCGGCCCATAAAGACCGACCCGAAGAAGTACCGTTAAAAGTCCATAACTATAGATCCGACCGTTGGATCGCTCTAAAATTGTTTTCACGAGTTTCCGGAGGCTGTTTTACTGGAGTAGCGTGGAATCGGTGCTGCACGACGACGATGTCCGGTCGGGCCTTACCACCGACCCGATGAGAGTACCGGATCAAAACGTCCATAACTATAGATCCGACCGTTGGATCGCTCTAAAATTGTTTTCACGAGTTTCCGGAGGCTGTTTTACATGGAGTAGCGTTGAATCGGTGGCACTCCGACGATGCGGTCCGGCCCTTAAGACCGACCCCACTGAAGTACCGGTTTAAAAGTCCATAACTATAGATCCGACCGTTGGATCGCTCTAAAATTGTTTTCACGAGTTTCCGAGGCTGTTTTACATGGAGTAGCGTGGAATCGGTGCTGCACGACGACGATGTCCGGTCGGGCCTACCACCGACCCGATGAGAGTACCGGATCAAAAGGTCCATAACTATAGATCCGACCGTTGGATCGCTCTAAAATTGTTTTCACGAGTTTCCGGAGGCTGTTTTACATGGAGTAGCGTGGAATCGGTTTGCCACTCCGACGATGCGGTCCAGCGGCCCTAAGACCGACCCGATGAAGTACCGGATCAAAAGGTCCATAACTATAGATCCGACCGTTGGATCGCTCTAAAATTTTTTTCACGAGTTTCCGGAGGCTGTTTTACATGGAGTAGCGTGGAATCGGTGCTGCACGACGACGATGTCCGGTCGGGCCTTACCACCGACCGATGAGAGTACCGGATCAAAACGTCCATAACTATAGATCCGACCGTTGGATCGCTCTAAAATTGTTTTCACGAGTTTCCGGAGGCTGTTTTACATGGAGTAGCGTGGAATCGGTGCTGCACGACGACGATGTCCGGTCGGGCCTTACCACCGACCCGATGAGAGTACCGTATCAAAAGGTCCATAACTATAGATCCGACCGTTGGATCGCTCTAAAAATTGTTTTCACGAGTTTCCGGAGGCTGTTTTACATGGAGTAGCGTTGAATCGGTTTGCCACTCCGACGATGCGGTCCAGCGGCCCATAAGACCGACCCCACTGAAGTACCGTTTAAAAGGTCCATAACTATAGATCCGACCGTTGGATCGCTCTAAAATTTTTTCACGAGTTTCCGGAGGCTGTTTTACATGGAGTAGCGTGAATCGGTGCTGCACGACGACGATGTCCGGTCGGGCCTTACCACCGACCCGATGAGAGTACCGATCAAAACGTCCATAACTATAGATCCGACCGTTGGATCGCTCTAAAATTGTTTTCACGAGTTTCCGGAGGCTGTTTTACATGGAGTAGCGTGGAATCGGTGCTGCACGACGACGATGTCCGGTCGGGCCTTACCACCGACCCGATGAGAGTACCGGATCAAAAGGTCCATAACTATAGATCCGACCGTTGGATCGCTCTAAAATTGTTTTCACGAGTTTCCGGAGGCTGTTTTACATGGAGTAGCGTTGAATCGGTGCTGCACGACGACGATGTCCGGTCGGGCCTTACCACCGACCCGATGAGAGTACCGGATCAAAAGGTCCATAACTATAGATCCGACCGTTGGATCGCTCTAAAATTTTTTCACGAGTTTCCGGAGGCTGTTTTACATGGAGTAGCGTGGAATCGGTGCTGCACGACGACGATGTCCGGTCGGGCCTTACCACCGACCCGATGAGAGTACCGGATCAAAACGTCCATAACTATAGATCCGACCGTTGGATCGCTCTAAAATTGTTTTCACGAGTTTCCGGAGGCTGTTTTACATGGAGTAGCGTTGAATCGGTTTGCACTCCGACGATGCCGTCCAGCGCCTTACCACCGACCCCACTGAAGTACCGTTTAAAAGGTCCATAACTATAGATCCGACCGTTGGATCGCTCTAAAATTGTTTTCACGAGTTTCCGGAGGCTGTTTTACATGGAGTAGCGTGAATCGGTGCTGCACGACGACGATGTCCGGTCGGGCCTTACCACCGACCCGATGAGAGTACCGGATCAAAACGTCCATAACTATAGATCCGACCGTTGGATCGCTCTAAAATTGTTTTCACGAGTTTCCGGAGGCTGTTTTACATGGAGTAGCGTTGAATCGGTTTGCACGACGACGATGCGGTCCAGCGGCCTTAACACCGACCCGATGAAGTACCGGATCAAAACGGTCCATAACTATAGATCCGACCGTTGGATCGCTCTAAAATTGTTTTCACGAGTTTCCGGAGGCTGTTTTACATGGAGTAGCGTGGAATCGGTGCTGCACGACGACGATGTCCGGTCGGGCCTTACCACCGACCCGATGAGAGTACCGGATCAAAACGTCCATAACTATAGATCCGACCGTTGGATCGCTCTAAAATTGTTTTCACGAGTTTCGGAGGCTGTTTTACATGGAGTAGCGTTGAATCGTTTGCCACTCCGACGATGTCCAGCGGCCCATAAGACCGACCCACTGAAGTACCGTTTCAAAAGGTCCATAACTATAGATCCGACCGTTGGATCGCTCTAAAATTTTTTCACGAGTTTCCGGAGGCTGTTTTACATGGAGTAGCGTGAATCGTGCTGCACGACGACGATGTCCGGTCGGCCTTACCACCGACCCGATGAGAGTACCGGATCAAAACGTCCATAACTATAGATCCGACCGTTGGATCGCTCTAAAATTGTTTTCACGAGTTTCCGGAGGCTGTTTTACATGGAGTAGCGTGGAATCGGTGCTGCACGACGACGATGTCCGGTCGGCCTTACCACCGACCCGATGAGAGTACCGGATCAAAAGGTCCATAACTATAGATCCGACCGTTGGATCGCTCTAAAATTGTTTTCACGAGTTTCCGGAGGCTGTTTTACATGGAGTAGCGTGGAATCGGTTGCCACGACGACGATGCGGTCCGGCGGCCCATACCACCGACCCGATGAAGTACCGGATCAAAACGTCCATAACTATAGATCCGACCGTTGGATCGCTCTAAAATTTTTTTCACGAGTTTCCGGAGGCTGTTTTACATGGAGTAGCGTGGAATCGGTGCTGCACGACGACGATGTCCGGTCGGGCCTTACCACCGACCCGATGAGAGTACCGGATCAAAACGTCCATAACTATAGATCCGACCGTTGGATCGCTCTAAAATTGTTTTCACGAGTTTCCGGAGGCTGTTTACATGGAGTAGCGTGGAATCGTGCTGCACGACGACGATGTCCGGTCGGGCCTTACCACCGACCCGATGAGAGTACCGGATCAAAACGTCCATAACTATAGATCCCCGACCGTGGATCGCTCTAAAATTGTTTTCACGAGTTTCCGGAGGCTGTTTTACATGGAGTAGCGTGGAATCGGTGCTGCACGACGACGATGTCCGGTCGGGCCTTACCACCGACCCGATGAGAGTACCGATCAAAAGTCCATAACTATAGATCCGACCGTTGGATCGCTCTAAAATTTTTTCACGAGTTTCCGGAGGCTGTTTTACATGGAGTAGCGTGGAATCGGTGCTGCACGACGACGATGTCCGGTCGGGCCTTACCACCGACCCGATGAGAGTACCGGATCAAAACGTCCATAACTATAGATCCGACCGTTGGATCGCTCTAAAATTGTTTTCACGAGTTTCCGAGGCTGTTTTACATGGAGTAGCGTTGAATCGGTTTGCACTCCGACGATGCGGTCCGGCGGCCTAAGACCGACCCCACTGAAGTACCGGTAAAAGGTCCATAACTATAGATCCGACCGTTGGATCGCTCTAAAATTGTTTTCACGAGTTTCCGGAGCTGTTTTACATGGAGTAGCGTGGAATCGGTGCTGCACGACGACGATGTCCGGTCGGGCCTTACCACCGACCCGATGAGAGTACCGGATCAAAACGTCCATAACTATAGATCCGACCGTTGGATCGCTCTAAAATTGTTTTCACGAGTTTCCGAGGCTGTTTTACATGGAGTAGCGTTGAATCGGTGCTGCCACGACGACGATGCGGTCGGGCCCCATACCACCGACCCCATGAAGTACCGATCAAAAGGTCCATAACTATAGATCCGACCGTTGATCGCTCTAAAATTGTTTTCACGAGTTTCCGAAGCTGTTTTACATGGAGTAGCGTGGAATCGTGCTGCACGACGACGATGTCCGGTCGGGCCTTACCACCGACCCGATGAGAGTACCGATCAAAACGTCCATAACTATAGATCCGACCGTTTGATCGCTCTAAAATTGTTTTCACGAGTTTCCGGAGGCTGTTTTACATGGAGTAGCGTTGAATCGGTTTGCCACACCGACGATGCGGTCCAGCGGCCCATAAGACCGACCCCACTGAAGTACCGATTTAAAAGGTCCATAACTATAGATCCGACCGTTGGATCGCTCTAAAATTGTTTTCACGAGTTTCCGGAGGCTGTTTTACATGGAGTAGCGTGGAATCGGTGCTGCACGACGACGATGTCCGGTCGGGCCCTTACCACCGACCCGATGAGAGTACCGTATCAAAAGGTCCATAACTATAGATCCGACCGTTGGATCGCTCTAAAATTGTTTTCACGAGTTTCCGGAGGCTGTTTTACATGGAGTAGCGTGAATCGTTTGCCACTCCGACGATGCGTCCAGCGGCCCATAAGACCGACCCCACTGAAGTACCGGTTTAAAAGGTCCATAACTATAGATCCGACCGTTGGATCGCTCTAAAATTGTTTTCACGAGTTTCCGGAGGCTGTTTTACTTGGAGTAGCGTGGAATCGGTGCTGCACGACGACGATGTCCGGTCGGGCCTTACCACCGACCCGATGAGAGTACCGGATCAAAACGTCCATAACTATAGATCCGACCGTTGGATCGCTCTAAAATTGTTTTCACGAGTTTCCGGAGGCTGTTTTACATAGAGTAGCGTGGAATCGGTGCTGCACGACGACGATGTCCGGTCGGGCCTTACCACCGACCCGATGAGAGTACCGGATCAAAACGTCCATAACTATAGATCCGACCGTTGGATCGCTCTGAAATCGTTTTCACGAGTTTCCGGAGGCTGTTTTACATGGAGTAGCGTTGAATCGGTTGCCACACGACGATGCGGTCCGGCGGCCTTACCACCGACCCCATGAGAGTACCGATCAAAAGGTCCATAACTATAGATCCGACCGTTGGATCGCTCTAAAATTGTTTTCACGAGTTTCCGGAGGCTGTTTTACATGGAGTAGCGTGAATCGGTGCTGCACGACGACGATGTCCGGTCGGCCCTTACCACCGACCCGATGAGAGTACCGGATCAAAACGTCCATAACTATAGATCCGACCGTTGGATCGCTCTAAAATTGTTTTCACGAGTTTCCGGAGGCTGTTTACATGGAGTAGCGTGGAATCGGTTTGCCACCCGACGATGCGGTCCACGGCCCATAAGACCGACCCCATGAAGTACCGGTTTAAAAGGTCCATAACTATAGATCCGACCGTTGGATCGCTCTAAAATTGTTTTCACGAGTTTCCGAGGCTGTTTTACATGGAGTAGCGTGGAATCGGTGCTGCACGACGACGATGCGGTCCGAGCGGCCCATACCACCGACCCGATGAGAGTACCGTTCAAAACGTCCATAACTATAGATCCGACCGTTGGATCGCTCTAAAATTTTTTCACGAGTTTCCGGAGGCTGTTTTACATGGAGTAGCGTGAATCGGTGCTGCACGACGAACGATGTCCGGTCGGCCTTACCACCGACCGATGAGAGTACCGGATCAAAACGTCCATAACTATAGATCCGACCGTTGGATCGCTCTAAAATTGTTTTCACGAGTTTCCGGAGGCTGTTTTACATGGAGTAGCGTGGAATCGTGCTGCACGACGACGATGTCCGGTCGGGCCTTACCACCGACCCGATGAGAGTACCGGATCAAAACGTCCATAACTATAGATCCGACCGTTGGATCGCTCTAAAATTGTTTCACGAGTTTCCGAGGCTGTTTTACATGGAGTAGCGTGGAATCGGTTGCCACTCGACGATGATGTCCGGCGGCCCCTTACCACCGACCCGATGAGAGTACCGGATCAAAACGTCCATAACTATAGATCCGACCGTTGGATCGCTCTAAAATTGTTTTCACGAGTTTCCGGAGGCTGTTTTACATGGAGTAGCGTGAATCGGTGCTTGCAACGACGACGATGTCCGTCGGCCTTACCACCGACCCGATGAGAGTACCGATCAAAACGTCCATAACTATAGATCCGACCGTTGGATCGCTCTAAAATTGTTTTCACGAGTTTCCGGAGGCTGTTTTACATGGAGTAGCGTGAATCGTGCTGCACGACGACGATGTCCGGTCGGCCTTACCACCGACCCGATGAGAGTACCGGATCAAAACGTCCATAACTATAGATCCGACCGTTGGATCGCTCTAAAATTGTTTTCACGAGTTTCCGGAGGCTGTTTTACATGGAGTAGCGTGGAATCGTGTGCTGCACGACGACGATGTCCGGTCGGGCCTTACCACCGACCCGATGAGAGTACCGGATCAAAAGGTCCATAACTATAGATCCGACCGTTGGATCGCTCTAAAATTGTTTTCACGAGTTTTCCGAGGCTGTTTTACATGGAGTAGCGTGGAATCGGTGCTGCACGACGACGATGTCCGGTCGGCCTTACCACCGACCCGATGAAGTACCGAATCAAAAGGTCCATAACTATAGATCCGACCGTTGGATCGCTCTAAAATTGTTTTCACGAGTTTCCGGAGGCTGTTTTACATGGAGTAGCGTTGAATCGGTTTGCCACTCCGACGATGCGGTCCGGCGCCCATTACCACCGACCCATGAAGTACCGTTTAAAAGGTCCATAACTATAGATCCGACCGTTGGATCGCTCTAAAATTGTTTTTCACGAGTTTCCGGAGGCTGTTTTACATGGAGTAGCGTGGAATCGGTGCTGCACGACGACGATGTCCGTTCGGGGCCTTACCACCGACCCGATGAGAGTACCGGATCAAAAGGTCCATAACTATAGATCCGACCGTGGATCGCTCTAAAATTGTTTTCACGAGTTTCCGGAGGCTGTTTTACATGGAGTAGCGTGGAATCGGTGCTGCACGACGACGATGTCCGGTCGGCCTTACCACCGACCCGATGAGAGTACCGGATCAAAACGTCCATAACTATAGATCCGACCGTTGGATCGCTCTAAAATTGTTTTCACGAGTTTCCGGAGGCTGTTTTACATGGAGTAGCGTGAATCGGTGCTGCACGACGACGATGTCCGGTCGGGCCTTACCACCGACCCGATGAGAGTACCGGATCAAAAGGTCCATAACTATAGATCCGACCGTTGGATCGCTCTAAAATTTTTTTCACGAGTTTCCGGAGCTGTTTTACATGGAGTAGCGTGGAATCGGTGCTGCACGACGACGATGTCCGGTCGGGCCTTACCACCGACCCGATGAGAGTACCGGATCAAAACGTCCATAACTATAGATCCGACCGTTGGATCGCTCTAAAATTGTTTTCACGAGTTTCCCGAGGCTGTTTTACATGGAGTAGCGTTGAATCGGTGCTGCCACTCCGACGATGCGGTCCCTAAGACCGACCCCACTGAAGTACCGTTTCAAAAGGTCCATAACTATAGATCCGACCGTTGGATCGCTCTAAAATTGTTTTCACGAGTTTCCGAGCTGTTTTTACATGGAGTAGCGTGGAATCGGTGCTGCACGACGACGATGTCCGGTCGGGCCTTACCACCGACCCGATGAGAGTACCGGATCAAAAGTCCATAACTATAGATCCGACCGTTGGATCGCTCTAAAATTGTTTTCACGAGTTTCCGGAGGCTGTTTTACATGGAGTAGCGTTGAATCGGTTTGCCACTCCGACGATGCGGTCGCGGCCCATAAGACCGACCCGATGAAGTACCGATCAAAAGGTCCATAACTATAGATCCGACCGTTGGATCGCTCTAAAATTGTTTTCACGAGTTTCCGGAGGCTGTTTTACATGGAGTAGCGTGGAATCGGTGCTGCACGACGACGATGTCCGGTCGGGCCTTACCACCGACCCGATGAGAGTACCGGATCAAAACGTCCATAACTATAGATCCGACCGTTGGATCGCTCTAAAATTGTTTCACGAGTTTCCGGAGGCTGTTTTACATGGAGTAGCGTTGAATCGGTTTGCCACGACGACGATGTCCGGTCGGCCCTTACCACCGACCCATGAGAGTACCGGATCAAAACGTCCATAATTATAGATCCGACCGTTGGATCCCTCTAAAATTGTTTTCACGAGTTTCCGGTGGCTGTTTTAACTTGGAGTAGCGTTGAGTCGGTACTGCACGACGACGATGTCCGGTAGGGCCATACCACCGAACCGATGAGAGTACCGTATCAAAAGGTCCATAACTATAGATCGGACGGTTGGATCGCCTCTACAATTGTTTTCACGAGTTTTGGAGGCTGTTTTCCATGGATAAGCGTTGATCGGTGCTGCCACGACTGACGATGTTCGGTCGGGCCCATTCCACCGACGATGAGAGTACCGGACAAAAGGTCCATAACTCTATTAGATAGACGGTTGGATCGCTCTAAAATAGTTTTCACGAGTTTTGGGAGGCTGTTTTACATTGGGAGTAGCGTTGAGTCGGTATGCCCGCCGACGATGTCCGTCGGGCCTTACCACCGACCCGATGAGAGTTACGTATCAAATGGTCCATAACTATAGATCCGACAGTTGGATCGCTCTAAAATTGTTTTCACGTTGTTTCCGGAAGCTGTTTTACATGGAGTCGCGTGGAATCTGTGCTTGACGACGACGATGTACGGTCGGGCCTTACCACCGACCCGATGTGAGTACCGGCCAAATCGTCCATAACTGTAGATCCGACCGTTGGATCGCTCTAAAATTGTTTTCACGAGTTTCCGGAGGCTGTTTTTTGGAGTAGCGTTGAATCGGTTTTACACTCGACGATGTCCGGTCACAGGCCCTAAGGACGACCCACTGAAGGTACGGTTCAAAAGGTCCATAACTATAGATCCGAGTTGGAACGTCTAAATGTTTTCACGGAGTTTCGGAGGTGTTTACATGGCGTAGGTTCATCGTTTGCCACTCGACGATGCGGTCAGCGGCCTTAGACCGACCATGAAGTACTCGGTTTAAAAGGTCATACATATAGAAGAGTTGGATCGCTCTAAAACTGTTTTACGAGTGTCCGGAGGCTGTTTTCCTTGGTGTAGCGTGGACTCGGTGCTGCACGACGACGATGTCTGGTCGGGCCTACCACCGACACGTTGAGAGTACTGAATCAAAACGTCCATAACTATAGATTGACCGTTGGATCAGCTCGAAAATTGTTTTCTAGTTTCCGGAGGCTGGTTTACATGGAGTAACTTGGAATCGGTTTGGCCACTCGACGATGGGTCCTGCGGCCATAGACCGACCACTGAAGTACCGAATTTAAAGGATCCATAACTATAGATCCGACCGTTGGATTGCTCTAACATTGTTTTCACGAGTTTACGGAGGCTATTTTAAATGGGAGTAGCGTTGAATCGGTTTGCCACTCCGACGATGCCGGTCGGAGCCCATAAGACCGACCCCACTGAAGTACGGTTTAAAAGGTCCCATAAAAAATATAGATACGACCGTTGGATCGCTCTTAAATTGTTTTCACGAGTTTTGGAGTCTGTTTTACATGGAGTTAGCGTTGGAATCGGTGCTGCACTCCAACGATGTCCGGTCGGGGCCCATCGTAACGCCCCCATGAGAGTACCGGTTTAAAAGGTACCATAAATATAGATCCGACCGTTGGATCGTTCTAAAATTGTTTTCACGAGTTTCCGGAGGCTGTTTTACTTGGTAGTAGCGTGGAATCGAGGCTGCACGACGACTTGTCCGGTCGGGCCTTACCACCGACCCGATTGAGAGTACCGGATCAAAACGTCAATAACTAGGATCTGACCGTTGGATCGCTCTAAAATTGTTTTCATCGTGTATCGGAGGCTGTTTTAAATGGAGTAGCTTTGAATCGGTTAGCCACTCCGACGATGCGGTCCAGCGGGCCATAAGACCGAACCGACTGATAGTACCGAGTTTAACCCGGTCCATAAATATAGATCCGACCGTTGGATAGCTCTAACAATTGTTTTCACGAGTTTCCGGAGGCTGTTTTACATGGAGTAGCGTTGAATCGGTTTGCACTCGACGATGCGTCCAGTCGGGGCCATAAGAGGACCCGATGACGTACCGGTTTAAAAGGTCCTTAACTATAGATCCGACCGTTGGATCGCTCTAAAATTGTTTTCACGAGTTTCCGGCGGCTGTTTTACTTGGAGTTGCGTGGAAACGGTGCTGCACGACGACGTTGTCCGGTCGGGCCATACCACGACCCGATGAGAGTACCGGATCAAAACGTAATAATCTATAGATACGACCGTGGAATCGCTCTAAAATTGTTTTTCACGAGTTTCCGGAGGCTGTTTTACATAGAGGTAGCGTGGAATCGGTGCTGCACGACGACGATGTAGGGTCGGGACCTTAACCACATACCGATGTGAGTACCGGATACACAACGTTCATCACTATAGATCCGACCGTTGGATCGCTCTAAAATTGTTTTCACGAGTTTCCGGAGGAGCGGGGGGCTATTTTACAATGAGTAGCGTGGCATCGGTGATGCACGTCGATGGATGTCGGTCCAGCGGCCCATTACCACCGACCCCGACTGAGAGTTCCGGATTAAAACGTCCATAAATATAGATCCGACCGTTGGGATCCCTCTAAAAGTGTTTTCACGAGTTTCCGGAGGCTGTTTTACATGGAGTAGCGTTGAGTCATGTTGCACGACGACGATGTCCGGTCGGGCCTTACCACCGACCCGATGAGAGTACCGTATCAAAAGGTCCATAACTATAGATGCGACCGTGGGATCGCGCTAAAATTGTTTTTCACGAGTTTTCGGAAGGCTGTGTTACATGGAGTAGCGTGATATCGGTTTGCCACTCCGACGATGCGGTAGCGGCCCATAAGACGGACCCACTGACGTACCGGTTTAAGCATCCATAACTATAGATCCGACCGTTGGATCGCATAAAATTATTTTCACGAGTTTCCCGGAGGCTGTTTTACATGAGAGTAGCGTGGAATCGGTGCTGCACGACGACGATGTCCGGTTGGGCCTTACCACCGACTCGATGGAGAGTACCGGATCAAAAAGTCCATAACAATAGATCCGACCGTTGGATCGCTCTAAAATTTGTTTTCACGAGTTTCCGGAGGCTGTTTTACATGGAGTAACATTTGAATCGGTTGCCACTCGACGATGATGTCAGTCGGCCCATAAGACCGACCAGATGAGAGTACCGGTTTAAAAGGTCCATAACTATAGAATCCGACCGTTGGATCGCCTCTACAAATGTTTTCTCGAGTTTCCGGAGGCTGTTTTACATGGAGTAGTGTGGAATCGGTTGTGCCACGACGACGATGTCCGGTCCAGGGCCTTCCAACCGACCCGATGAGAGTACCGGATCAAAACGTCCATAACTATCGATACGACCCAGGATCGCTCTAAAATTGTTTTCACGAGTTTCCGGAGGCTGTTTTCCATAGAGTAGCGTGGAATCGGTGCTGGCCGACGACGTATGTGCGGTCGGGCCATACCACCGAACCGATGAGCGTACGGGATCAAAACGTTATATGTCTATTAGATCCGACCGTTGGATCGCTCTAAAATTGTTTTCACGAGTTTCCGGAGGTCTGTTTTAAATGGAGTAAGCGTTGGCATCGTTGCTGCAGCGACGTGAATGTCGGTCGGGCCTTTTACCACCGACCCGATGAGAGTAGGATCAAAACGTCCACTAACTATAGATCGGACCGTTGGATCACTCTAAAATTGTTTCCGGAGTTTCCGGAGGCTGTTTTACATGGAGTAGCGTTGAGTCGATGCTGCACGTCGAAGATGTTCGGTCGGGCCTTACCACCGACCCGATGAGAGTTACCGTATCAAAAAGGTCCATAAATATAGATCCGCACGTGGGATCGCTCTAAAATTGTTTTCACGAGTTTCCGGAGGCTGTTTTACATGGAGTAGCGTGGAATCGGTGCTGCACGACGACGATGTCCGGTCGGGCCTTACCACCGACCCGATGAGAGTACCGGATCAAAACGTCCATAACTATAGATCCGACCGTTGGATCGCTCTAAAATTGTTTTCACGAGTTTCGGAGGCTGTTTTACATGGAGTAGCGTTGAATCGGTTTGCCACTCCGACGATGCGGTCCGGCGGCCCATAAGACCGACCCCATGAAGTACCGGTTTAAAAGGTCCATAACTATAGATCCGACCGTTGGATCGCTCTAAAATTGTTTTCACGAGTTTTCGGAGGCTGTTTTACATGGAGTAGCGTGGAATCGGTGCTGCACGACGACGATGTCCGGTCGGGCCTTACCACCGACCCGATGAGAGTACCGGATCAAAACGTCCATAACTATAGATCCGACGTTGGATCGCTCTAAAATTGTTTTCACGAGTTTCCGGAGGCTGTTTTACATGGAGTAGCGTGGAATCGGTGCTGCACGACGACGATGTCCGGTCGGCCTTACCACCGACCCGATGAGAGTACCGGATCAAAACGTCCATAACTATAGATCCGACCGTTGGATCGCTCTAAAATTGTTTTCACGAGTTTCCGGAGGCTGTTTTACATGGAGTAGCGTTGAATCGGTTTGCACTCCGACGATGCGGTCCGGCGGCCCATAAGACCGACCCCACTGAAGTACCGGTTTAAAAGGTCCATAACTATAGATCCGACCGTTGGATCGCTCTAAAATTGTTTTCACGAGTTTCCGGAGGCTGTTTTACATGGAGTAGCGTTGAATCGGTTTGCACTCCGACGCGATGCGGTCCCAGCGGCCCTTACCACCGACCCCATGAAGTACCGGTTCAAAAGGTCCATAACTATAGATCCGACGTTGGATCGCTCTAAAATTGTTTTCACGAGTTTCCGGAGGCTGTTTTACATGGAGTAGCGTGGAATCGGTGCTGCACGACGACGATGTCCGGTCGGGGCCTTACCACCGACCGATGAGAGTACCGGTTCAAAACGTCCATAACTATAGATCCGACCGTTGGATCGCTCTAAAATTGTTTTCACGAGTTTCCGGAGGCTGTTTTACATGGAGTAGCGTGAATCGGTGCTGCACGACGACGATGTCCGGTCGGGCCTTACCACCGACCCGATGAGAGTACCGGATCAAAACGTCCATAACTATAGATTCGACCGTTGGATCGCTCTAAAATTGTTTTCACGAGTTTCCGGAGGCTGTTTTACATGGAGTAGCGTTGGATCGGTGCTGCACGACGACGATGTCCGGTCGGGCCTTACCACCGACCCGATGAGAGTACCGGATCAAAAGGTCCATAACTATAGATCCGACCGTTGGATCGCTCTAAAATTGTTTTCACGAGTTTCCGGAGGCTGTTTTACATGGAGTAGCGTGGAATCGGTGCTGCACGACGACGATGTCCGGTCGGGCCTTACCACCGACCCGATGAGAGTACCGGATCAAAACGTCCATAACTATAGATCCGACCGTTGGATCGCTCTAAATTGTTTTCACGAGTTTCCGGAGGCTGTTTTACATGGAGTAGCGTGAATCGGTTTGCACGACGACGATGCCGGTCCGGGCCTTACCACCGACCCGATGAGAGTACGGATCAAAAGGTCCATAACTATAGATCCGACCGTTGGATCGCTCTAAAATTGTTTTCACGAGTTTCCGGAGGCTGTTTTACATGGAGTAGCGTGGAATCGGTGCTGCACGACGACGATGTCCGGTCGGGCCTTACCACCGACCCGATGAGAGTACCGGATCAAAACGTCCATAACTATAGATCCGACCGTTGGATCGCTCTAAAATTGTTTTCACGAGTTTCCGGAGGCTGTTTTACATGGAGTAGCGTTGAATCGGTTTGCCACTCCGACGATGCGGTCCGGCGGCCCTTACCACGACCCGACTGAAGTACCGGTTTAAAAAGGTCCATAACTATAGATCCGACCGTTGGATCGCTCTAAAATTGTTTTCACGAGTTTCGGAGGCTGTTTTACATGGAGTAGCGTGGAATCGGTGCTGCACGACGACGATGTCCGTCGGGCCTTACCACCGACCCGATGAGAGTACCGGATCAAAAGGTCCATAACTATAGATCCGACCGTTGGATCGCTCTAAAATTGTTTTCACGAGTTTCCGGAAGCTGTTTTACATGGAGTAGCGTGGAATCGGTGCTGCACGACGACGATGTCCGGTCGGGCCTTACCACCGACCCGATGAGAGTACCGGATCAAAAGGTCCATAACTATAGATCCGACCGTTGGATCGCTCTAAAATTGTTTTCACGAGTTTCCGGAGGCTGTTTTACATGGAGTAGCGTGGAATCGGTGCTGCACGACGACGATGTCCGGTCGGGCCTTACCACCGACCCGATGAGAGTACCGGATCAAAACGTCCATAACTATAGATCCGACCGTTGGATCGCTCTAAAATTGTTTTCACGAGTTTTCGGAGGCTGTTTTACATGGAGTAGCGTTGGAATCGGTTTGCCACTCACGACGATGCGGTCCTGCGGCCCATAAGACCGACCCACTGAAGTACCGGTTTAAAACGTCCATAACTATAGATCCGACCGTTGGATCGCTCTAAAATTGTTTTTCACGAGTTTCCGGAGGCTGTTTTACATGGAGTAGCGTTGAATCGGTGCTGCACGACGACGATGTCCGGTCGGGCCTTACCACCGACCCGATGAGAGTACCGGATCAAAACGTCCATAACTATAGATCCGACCGTTGGATCGCTCTAAAATTGTTTTCACGAGTTTCCGGAGGCTGTTTTACATGGAGTAGCGTTGAATCGGTTTGCACGACGACGATGCGGTCCGGCGGGCCATACCACCGACCCACTGAAGTACCGGATCAAAAGGTCCATAACTATAGATCCGACCGTTGGATCGCTCTAAAATTGTTTTCACGAGTTTCCGGAGGCTGTTTTACATGGAGTAGCGTGAATCGGTGCTGCACGACGACGATGTCCGGTCGGCCTTCACCGACCCGATGAGAGTACCGTATCAAAAGGTCCATAACTATAGATCCGACCGTTGGATCGCTCTAAAATTGTTTTCACGAGTTTACGGAGGCTGTTTTACATGGAGTAGCGTTGAATCGGTTTGCCACTCCGACGATGCGGTCCAGCGGCCATAAGACCGACCCGATGAAGTACGGTTTAAAGGTCCATAACTATAGATCCGACCGTTGGATCGCTCTAAAATTGTTTTCACGAGTTTCCGGAGGCTGTTTTACATGGAGTAGCGTGAATCGGTTTGCACTCCGACGATGCGGTCCGGGCCCTTAAGACCGACCCCATGAGAGTACGGTTTAAAAGGTCCATAACTATAGATCCGACCGTTGGATCGCTCTAAAATTGTTTTCACGAGTTTCCGGAGGCTTTTTACATGGAGTAGCGTGGAATCGGTGCTGCACGACGACGATGTCCGGTCGGGCCTTACCACCGACCCGATGAGAGTACCGG
>JAQIZT010000626.1:12500-15000 GCA_029228515.1 Populus alba x Populus x berolinensis | reverse complement strand
AATTACCAGACTCGAAGAGCCCGGTATTTGTTATTTATTTTCACTACCTCCCCGTGTCAATGGAATTTGGGTAATTTGCGCGGCCTGCTGGCCTTCCTTGGATTTGGTAGCCGTTTCTCAGGCTCCCTCTCCGGAATCGAACCCTAATTCTCCCGTCACCCGTCACCACCATGGTAGGCCTCTATCCTACCATCCGAAAGTTGATAGGGCAGAAATTTGAATGATGCGTCGCCAGCACGATGGCCGTGCGAATCCGTCGAGTTATCCCATGGGGAAAATTCCCCAATCAGAGCAACGGGCAGAGCCCCGCGTCGACCTTTTATCTAATATATGCGTCCCTTCCAGAAGTCGGGGTTTGTTGCCACATATTTATATTGCTCGTAGAATTACTAACGGGTTAATCCCGAGTAGCAAATACCATCAATACAAACTACTAAACAGATTTAATGAGCCATTCGCAGTTTCACATTCCTGAATTAGTTTCATACTTACACATGCATGGCTTAATCTTTGAGACAAGCATATGACTACTGGCAGGATCAACCAGGGTAGCATTCCTTGGCGACACCACGACCCGCAGCGATCCCCGACGCCGATGAGACGAGGGGCCGAGGACGGGCGAGGAAGTCGTTTCTTAATCGAGCACGAGCGGGCTCGAACGGGACGGTCGCAGGGGCGGAGGCCTCCCAGCGCCGGGCATCGCGTTCCGCATCCGAAAGCACGAGCGACCGCGCGTGGGCCAGTTCGGCGGGAATCCCGCTCGACTTGAACACGGGCGCCGCTGCTAGGTTCAGCCGCCGCGCCCGGGCTCAGGGAGGCGCGCGGGCGAGAGGGACAGCTTCACATTCAAATTCCACCGAAGTGGGTACGCAGCACAGGCACCCCGCCTCGCCCGCAAAGGCACCCAGGGCCTTGGGCTGAGAGTGATGGGGGCATCAGGCCGACAGTTTCGGTGCACTAGCACGGAGCCAGCCGACACGGACAGCTCCAATTACCGCTCATAGCGACACAGCGTTACACGCGACAACAATCCCGACGAGCGACCCAACGGCCACGAGGGCAAGTGGAAACACCCGAGAGAGATCGTGCCCGCACCGCTGGACGCGAAAGGATTTCTCGAAGGGACAAGCAACACGCCGCTGGGTGACCGCGAAGGATCTCGAAGGGACAAGCAACAAGCCGCGGGGGAAGCGGGGGATCTCGAAGGGACACACAACAAGCCGCGGGGGGGACGCGGCGGATCTCGAAGGGACAGGCCGCGGGGTGGGGGAGCAACGAGGACAATCATTCGGGGGGACCCCCATCCTGCCTCCAGCTCGGAAGACGGAGGCCAGGCCGCGGCAGCGGGCACATCCGCGCAGGAGCTTGGGGATGGCGACGAGAGCCAGCACCTTGGCACGAGCGAAGCAACTGAATGCGGCACGCCCACGCGGTAACAGCTCTCCTCGCAATCCCCAAGCTCGGCGGTCCGCCACTAAACACGTCGGCCAGGCCTCCAGCGTGCGAGCACAGGCAGAGGCCACCGCTGCCGTGACGTCGCGCCAAGCCGTTGGGCGCGTTGGGGCTGCCAGCACCTTGGGCACGAGGGGAATCCTGTTAAGGCCCCACACCCGAGACCTGCGGATAAACAGCCCCAACTCGCCCAACGGCTTGGAGCGGGGTCACACAGCGGTGGCCGGAATCATGACTTCGCCGTTACGTAGCGCCAAGCCAGTTGGGCTCGTTGGGGCTGCCAGCACCTAGGCACGAGGGGAATCCTGTTAAGGCCCCACGCCCGAGACCGCGGATAAGCAGCCCCGACGCTCCCAACGGCTTGGAGCGGGTGACGGGCAGGGATTCCGGCCACTCGCCACCGGGACGTCGCGGCAAGCTGAGAGGCGCGCGTCAGCTGCCAGCACCTTGGAACGAGCGCGGCTTGTTAAGGCCCCACGCCCACGCCGCGGATAAGCAGCCCCAACGCGCCCAACGGCTTGGAGCGGGTCCCTAGGACGGTGCGCCGGAGATCTGTGACGTCCCGCCGCCAAGCCGTTGGGCGCGTTGGGGCTAGCCTATTGGTTAGCACGAGCGCTGGCAAATCAGAGTGCGTGCGCGCCCGCAGCCGCGGATAAGCAGCCCCAACGCGCCCAACGGCTTGGAGCGGGTCACAGGACCGGTGGCCGGAATCGTGGACGTCGCGCGCCAAGCCGTTGGGCGCTTTGGGGCTGCCTAATGGTTGGCACGAGCGCTGGGCAAATCAGAGTGCGTGCGCGCCCGCTGCCGCGGATAAGCAGCCTCAACGCGCCCAACGGCTTGGAGCAGGGTCACAGGGACGGTGGCCGGAATCATGACGTCGCGCCAGAGCCGTTGGGCGCAGTGGGGCTGCCTATTGGTTGGCACAGCGCGCTGGCAAATCAGAGTGCGTGCGCGCCCGCAGCCGCGGATAAGCAGCCCCAACGCGCCCAACTGCTTGGAGCGGGGGTGGTGGGGGGTCCGGTTTTTTGTGGGGTCACAGGGACGGTGG
>JAQIZT010000626.1:0-7500 GCA_029228515.1 Populus alba x Populus x berolinensis | reverse complement strand
GGGGAACGCCGAGTGCCCCTCTATGAGGGCGCCGGGGGGGACGAATCGTGGGAGCGACATGGGGCTGAATCTCAGGTGGATCGTGGCTAGCTAATGGGCCACTCTGACCACTTACAATATTTCTCACGTCGCGTATTGTGTAAGTCGTCTGCAAAGGATTCTAGCCCGCCGCTCGCGGTGGGAATTGTTACTTCCAGAGGCGGCTTCCGCGCGGCTCTTTCGCCGCGGAGGGCTTGTGGCCAACGGCTAACTTGCCTCCGGGGCCAAAGAGGCCCCTATCTGTCAGGTCGGCAACTCGGAAGGGCGGGCGCACGCGTACGCATCTTAGCCCGGATGTCTTGACTTAGAGGCTGTTTCAGTCATGATAATCCAACGCACTTTTGGTAGCTTCGCGCCGCAGACTGGCTTTTCAACCAAGCCGCGCGAATGACCAAGTTGTGCGACATCAAACGGTGTCCTCGTCGTACTAGGTTGGATTACTATTGCGATCACTGTCATCAGTAGGGTAAAATCTAACCTGTCTCACCGACGGCCTAAAACCCAGCTCAGCGTTCCATATGGTGTGGGTGGAACAATCCCAGACACACTTGGTGAATTCTGCTTTCATAAAAAACAATGAATAGGAAGAGCCGACGCATCGAAGGATCTAGAAAGCAATGCGTCGCTATGACCGCTTGGCTTGCCCACAAGGCCAGTTATCACCTGTGGTAACTTTTCATGACACCTCTAGCTTCAAATTCCGAAGGTCTAATAGTTGATCGATAAGGCCACGCTTTTCACGGTTCGTATTCGTGAGATACTGGATAATCAGAATCAAACGAGATGTTACCCTTTTCGGTTTCCAACACGGAGATTTCTGTTCTCGATTGAGCTCATCTTAGGTACACTCTGCGTTATCTTTTAACAGAATGTGTCCGCCCCAGCCAAACTTCCCCACCTGACAATGTCTTCCGCCCGAATCGGTCCCGTCCGAAGCGGCCCTTGGTGTCCAAAAAATTGAGGGGCAGGCGCCCCGCCTCCTATTTTATAAATAAAAAAAAATTTTTTGAAATTTTTTTTTAAATAGAATAATATCGATTCAGACCAGAATAAAGTAAAAAAAAAATAACGTTTTAAAAGTAGTGGTATTTTCACTCCTTCGCCGAAGGATCAACTTTATCCTACACCTCTCAAGTCATTTCACAAAGTCGGACTAGAAGTCAAGCTCAACTTAGGGTCTTTCTTTCCCGCCGCATGATTCCGCCAAAGCCCGTTACGCCTTGGCTGTGGTTTCGTCTGGATAGTTAGACAGGCGACAGTGGCGAATCTCGTTAATCCATTCTGATGCGCGTCACTAATTAAGATGACGAGGCATTTTGGCTACCTTAAGAAGAGTCATAAGTGTTACTCACCGACCGTTTTACCCGCGCTTGGTTGAATTCCTTCACTTTTGACATTCAGAGACACTGTGGGCAGAAAGAAATTCACATTGCCGTTGAGCATCCGCAGGGACCATCGCTAATGCTTTGTTTAATTTAAACAGTCGGATTCCCCTTGTCCGTACCAGTTCTGGAGTCGACTTTTCGTACGCCCGGGGAAGGGCCCTTCCGAAGTGAGGGCCCGTTCCCAGTCCGGTCCCATCGACCGGCACGCGACGACCCGCTCTTCGCCGCTTGGGAGCAGCTCGAGCAGTTCCAATTCGACAGCCGTTACGGTGTTCGGGGATGGGGACCCCGAGCTCCAGCCCTCAGAAGCCAATCCTTTTTCCCGAGGTTACGGATCCATTTTGCCGAACTTCCCTTGCCTACTATGTTGTTCTCCTCGACCAGATGGCCTGTTCACCTTGGAGGACCTTGATGCCGGTTTTGAGTACGATCACGGGCGTGGGAGGGCACTTCGGTAATCCGGTGATTTTTCAAGGGCCGCCGGGGGTGCACCGGACACCACGGCGAACGATTGCTGGTGCTCTTCCAAGCCGCTGGACCCTACCTTCCGACTAAGTCGTTTCCAGGGGTTAGGGCGGGCTTGTTAAAACAGAAAGTGTGTATATGAACTCTTCCCGAGGCCACCAGCGACGTCTCCGGACTACCCTCCGTTTTTTGCCGTCAGCCGCCACGTCCCGGTTTCAGGAATTTTAACCCATATTCCCTTACGATGGCTCGCGCTCGCGACCGCGCTTGTGCGGACGGGGTTCCCCCGTCTCTTAGGATCGATCTAAACCGTGTTGTGCAAGTGCCCGTTCACATGGATACCTTTTCCCCTCTTCGGCCTTCAAAGTTTTAATTTGAATATTTGCTTACTACTCCACCAAGATCTGCACGCTGACGCGGTGTCGCTCCGCCCGGGTGTCTCGCCCGCCGCCCGGGTTTTGCTGCGACCGCCGCTGCCCTCCTACTCATCTGGGCTAATCGTTTACTCCCTGCACGTCGCTACGCTGTGACTGTGTTGCCCGACGGGCCGCGGTAGGGTTAAGGTCGGCGCGATTCAGCGCCATCAATTTTCGGGGCTAGTTGATTCAGGCAGGTGAGTGGTTACCACATGTGCCTTAGCGGGATTTCGACGTGCCCTATGACCACCGTCCTGCTGTCTTAATCGACCAACACCCTTTGTGGGTTCTAGGTTAGCGCGCAGCGTTGGGAGTGACCGTTAACCCGGGCGGTTCATCCCGCATTTGCTCAGTTCTGCTTACCAGAAATATGGCCCACTTGGAAGCTTCTCGATTTCCGTGGCGTCGGCTCATACGAAGCAGCCGCGCCGTCCTTACCTATTTAAAGTTTTGAGAATAGGTGCCGAGGGCGTTGCGCTCCCCTGTTGCCTCGATTCATTGGCTTTACCCGATTGGAATCTCGCACCTGTAGTAGCTTGTCAGCTATCCTGAGGGAAACTTCGGAATGGGAATACCAGCTACTAGGAGGTTATCGATTAGTGTCTTTCGCAGCCCGTTATACCCAAGTCTGTTTACGAACGATTTGGCACGTCAGTATTCGCTGAGGGCCTCCACCAGTTTTTCTCTGGCTTTTCGGCCGATCAGGCTTAGTTCACCATCTTTCAGGGTACCGACAGGCATGCTCTCAGCTCCGAACCCGTTCTCAGAAGATCAAGGGTCTCGGTCGGCGGTGACAAACCCTCGTTGGGATCCTCGCCAGTCAGCTTCTGTGTGCGCGCCTTCCGGGTTTACTCGCCCGTTGACTCGCACACATGTACAGACTCGTGTTTGGGTCCGTTGTTTCAAGATCGGGACGAATGGGGAGCCCACAGGCCGATTGCCGTGAGCGCGCATGTGCGCGGGGCACGCCTTGTGTACGGCGAGTGTGCTGCAGATCCAGACAGATCGCGACGACGGGTCTGGTCTCCACGGGCGCGGTGTCAAAGGCCCGGGCTTTGGCCCGCCACCGCGATCCGCACCGGTCCACGCCCCCTCGAGCCGATCTGGCGGACCGGACTTCGTAAAACCGTTTCCACATCCCGACCAGGTGTGGCGCAATCGCACGGGCCCCCATGCCACTTCCCCTCCCGACAAATTTCCATCACTCTTTGACTCTTCTTTTCTCAAATGTCCTTTTCATTCTTTCCCTCGCGGGTACTTGTTCTTTGCTATCGGTCTCACAAAATCAGCACCTGTATTTAGCCTTGGACGGAATTTACCGGGCCCGCGATTGGCGGCTGGCCATTCCCAAACAACCCGACTCGCAGTACAGCGCCACGCTGGTGCCGGCAGGGTCCAGCCAACGACGGGGCTCTCACGCCCTACTCCCGGCGCCCCTTTCCATGGGGACTTTTGGTGCCTGGGTCCCGTCCGCTGAGGACGCTTCTCCAGACTCCAATTTTCGGGCAACGCCGCAATGGCGCCAGATTCTCAAGCTGGGACATTTCCCGGTTCGCTCGCCTGGTTTATCTAGGGGAATCCTTTGTAAGTTTCTTTTCCTCCGCTAATTAGATATGTCTTAAACTCAGCTGGGTATGTCCCGCCTGACCTGGATTTGGTCGCAACGAGGAGTCATGTCCTAGAAATTTCGTATGCCCGAAGGGTCCAGGAGATCCCAGGGGTGCCCGACAGGAAACTGCTGCGCATTGTCGATCCGTTTTTGTACCGAGCTTTGGTCTCTCCAACGCCACCGGCTCGTCTGTGATTGCGACCGTCGCCGGAGGGACTCGATTTTGGGCCCAAGAGACCGGCGAGCGGTTCGAGCGCGCGGTGAGAACCAGTTATCCGCCCCCGCGCCTCGCACAAAGAATCATCTCGCGAGCCGAGGGGAGTATAAGGGGGCGACGATGCGTGACACTCCAGGCCAGACGTGCCCTCTGTTCGACTTCAGGAATGGCCTCGGGCGCCAAACTTGCGTTCCAAAGACTCGATGTTCACCTGGGATTCTGCAACGCGCACACCAAGTATACGCATGTGGTTCGCTTCACGGCTTCATACTTCCATCGTATGCGAGAGCCGAGATATCCGTTTGAGCCGTGGAGAGTCGTTTAGTATTTGTATCACCAGAAAGAAGGCCAGCGCCCACCGGACGCCGAGGTGGCTACGGTCGGGCGCGCTTCCTAGTTACTCAATTTCCTTGGGTCGCTTCTCGCGCCCGGGGTCTCGTTTGGCGAGCCCCCGCGCTCATTGGGCGTCAGTGACGCGTCCCTGTACCAACGGCCTCGCCGAGGACACGAGGGGCAGGGGTGCCCGCCCGTAGCTCCAGCCTTTCATGCCACGGTGTTCGCGGGTCCGTTCTGCTAGGCAGGTTTCGATCAATATCCATTCCGCAGGTTCACCTACTACGGAAACCTTGTTACGACTTCTCCTTCCTCTAAATGATAAGGATTCAGTGGACTTCCTCCGCGACGTCGCCGCGGCGGCGAATACCGCCCACGTCGCCCGCTGATCCGAACACATCACCGGACCATTTCAATCGGTAGGATCGAACGGGCGGGTGTGTACAAAGGGCAGGGACCTGTCCAGTCAAACGCGGAGCTGATGACCTCGCAGGACCTTACTAGGAATTCCTCGTTTGAAGACCAACAATTGCAATGATCTATCCCCATCACGATGAAATTTCAAAGATTACCCCGGGCCTGTCCCGGCCAAGGCTTATAGACTCGTTGAATACATCAGTGTAGCGCCCCGCGTTGTGGCCCCAGAAACATCTAAGGGCAATCACAGACCTGATTATTGCCTCAAACTTCCTTGGCCAGGAAGGGGGCGGGGGTGCGCCATAGTCCCTCTAAGAAGCTGGCCTGCGGAGGGTACACCTCCGCATAGCTAGTTAGCAGGCTGAGGTCTCGTTCTCGTTATTAACGGAATTAAACCCAGACAAATTCCGCTCCACCAAACTAAGAACGGCCATGCACCACCACCCAATAGAATCCAAGAAAGAGCTCATCAGTCTGTCAATCCTTACTATGTCTGGACCTGGTAAGTTTCCCCGTTGTTTGAGTCAAATTAAGCCCCGCAGGCTCCACTCCTGGTGTGTTGCCACTTCCGTCAAATTCACTTTAAGTTTCAGCCTTGCGACCATACTCCCCCCCAGAACCCCAAAAACACTTTGATTTTCTCATAAGGTGCTGCTGCGGAAGTCCTAGAAAGCAACATCCGCCAATCCCTGGTCCGGCATACCGTTTATGGTTGAGGACTAGGCACGGATAATCTGATCGTCTTCGAGCCCCCAACTTTCGTTCTTGATTAATGAAAACATCCGTTGGCAAATGCTTTGCGCAGTTGTTCGTCTTTCATAAATCCAAGAATTTCACCTCTGACTATGAAATACCGGGAATGCCCCCGACTGTCCCTGTTAGTTAATCCATTACTCCGATCACGACGGCCAACACAATAGGATACGAAATCCTATGATGTTATCCCATCGCTAATGTGTATCCAGAGCGTAAAGGCTTGCTTTGAGCACTCTAATTTCTTCAAAGTAACAGCACCGGAGGGCAACGACCCGGCCAGTTAAGGCCAGGAGCGCATCGCAGGTAGAAGGGACGAGGCGACCGCAGTGGCAAACACCTGAGGCGGACCGGCCGACCCAACCACAAAGGTCCAACTACGAGCTTTTTTAACTGCAACAACGTAAATATACGCTTATTGGAGCTGGAATTACCTGCGGCTGCTAGGCAAACCAGACCTTGGCCCTCACCAATGGATCCTCGTTTAAGGGATTTAGGATTGTACTCATTCCAATTACCAGAACTCGATAGAGCCCCAGGTTATTGTTATTTATTGTCATAATACCAATCCCCGTCGTCAGGATTGAGGTAATTTGCAGCGCCTGCATGCCTTCCCTTGGATGTGGTAGCCGTTTCTCAGGCTCCCTCTCCCGGAGATCGAAACCCTAAATTTACTCCGTCACCACGTCATCCACCATGGTAGGCCTCTATCCTTATTACGCCTACCATCGAAAGTATGAATAGGGCAGAAGAAAGAAATTTGTCGTAATGATTTGCGTTCTGCCAAGCATCTTATGCCCGGTGCGATCCGTCGAGGTTTATCATGAATCATGTTAACATGAGCAACGGGCAGAGTCCCGCAGTCGGACCGTTTTTAATGTCTTGAATAAATCTTGCGTCCCCTTCTCCAGATAGGTCGGGGGTATTTCTTTGTTGTCACGGTATTTTAGCTCCTAGGAAATGGATACTACGGGTGTATCCCGAGTAGCATAATACCATTTCAAAACAAACTTATAAACTGAATTTAAGGTTGAGCCATTCCGCACAGTTTTTTCCACAGTCTGAATTAGTTATCATACTTTTACACATGCATGGCTTATATCTCTTTTTGAGACAAGCATATTGACTACTTGGCAGGAGTCAACCATGGGTAGGCATTTCCTATGGCGACACCACGAACCCGCACGGATCCCCGACGCCGATGAGACGAGGGGCCGAGACGGGCGAGGAGGAAGAAGTCGTTTTATCCTTTTACCTTACTTTAATCGAGCTATATACGAGCCGGTCACGACAGCGGGATACGGTCGCCGGGGCGGGAAGGCCCCCGCGCCTGGCATCAGAGCGTTTTTCCGCGATCCGAAATAGCTACTAATGCGAAAATAGCCGCTAGCGTGGGCCAGTACTGTCGGGCGGGATTCCGCTTTCGAACTCTGGAACACGGGACGCCGCCTGCTAGGTTTTTTCGCCGCCCGCGCCCCCCGGGGAGGCGCTGCGGCGGAGTAGGGAACAGCTTGCACATATTGTCAAATTCCTACCGTATTTTTACCGAAGTGGGTATCTCAGCACAGGAACCCCGCCTCGCTCGCAAGGCACCCAGGGACCTTGGGCTGAGAGTGGATGGGGGCAGCATGGCCGACAGTTCGGTGGCCAACAATGCACGGATGCCTGCCGACTACGGACAGCCCAATTACCCGGCTCATTGCGACTCTTGCGTTACACGCTTGGACAAACAAGATCCACCCGACGAATGCGAACCACGGCCGACAAGAGGGCAAGTGGTGAAACACTACGAGAGAGATCTGTGCACGCACCTCTGGGACTGCGGAATCATAGGATCCTCGAAGGGACAAGGCAACACGCCGTGGG
>JAQIZT010000625.1:10000-17500 GCA_029228515.1 Populus alba x Populus x berolinensis | reverse complement strand
CCGCTAATCCCTGGTCGGTCAGCTTTTATGGTTGTGAGGAATAGGACCGGGTCTCACTTGATCTGTCCTATTAGAGCCTCCCAAACTTTCGTTCTTGATTAATATGAAAATCATCATTGTGGGCAAATGCTTTCGCAGTTGTTAGTCTTTCATAAATCTAAGAATTTCACCTGTCTGAACTATATGGAAATACGAGTATGCCCCCGACTTTCTACCTGTTAAGTCCATTACTCCGATCCTCGAAGGCCCACACAATAGGATCCGAAATCTCTATTGATCGTATATCCCATGCTATAAGCTATCCAGAGCGTAGGCTTTGCTTTGAGCACTATAATTTCTTCAAAGTAACCAGACACACGGAGGCAACGACCCGTCCAGTTAAGGCCCGCAGGAGTCGCGATCGCCGGTAGAAGGGACGAGTCGGCGACGAGTGCACACCTGAGGCCGGACCGGTCGCGACCCAACCAAAGGGCCAACTACGCGCTTGTTTTTACCTGCCACACCTTAAATATACTCGCAATTGGAGCATAGGAATTACCAGCGGCTTAGCATGGCATACACGACCTTGCCCTCCAATGGATCCTCGTAGTAGGGATTTAGATTTGTAAGCTCGTTCCAATTACCAGACTCGAGAGAGCCCGGTATTGTAGTACATGTTATTGTCAGCTACCTCCACCGTTGTCCTCAGAGGATTGAGGGTAATGTTTGCGCGCCTGCCTTGACTTCCTTGGAGGTGGTAGCCGTTTCTCAGGCTACCTCTCCGGAAATGCGATCAGTGCCTAGTGTTCTCCGTCACCCGTCACCACTCATGGTAGGCCTCTAGCCTACCTTCGAAAGATGAATATGGGCAGAATATTTGAATGATGCGTCGCCAGCAAGATGGACACGTGCGATCCGTCGTGTTATCATGAGAAAACATCAGAGCAACGTGGCTCATGACCCCGCGTCGACCTTTTATCTAATAGAATGCGTCCCTTCCAGGAAGTCGGGGTTTTGGTCACGTATTCGCTCATAGAATCTAACTCTACGGTTTATCCGTAGTAGCATAATACCATCAAACTCTAACTAATAACTGATTTAAATGAGAGCCCACATGTTCGCAGTTTCGTATCAGTTCGCACTGTTATTTGTTCATACTTACACATGCTATGGCTTGAATCTTTGATGAGCAAGCATAATTGACTGACACATATAATGATAGGATCATACCTGGTAGCATTCTCTTGGCGTAAATGCCACGTACCCTCGCGCTACGATCCCCGACGCCGCTAGAGACGAGGGGCCCTGAGGACGGGCGAGAGAAGTCGTTCTTATCGAAGCCAACGAGCGTGCTCGAACGGGAACTGGTCGCAGGGGCGGAAAGGCCCCCGCGCCGGCTGCGCATTCCGCTATCCGAATGCAAAATACACAGTGTAGCACTCTCGGACCGCACCGTGGGCAAGTTCGGCGGGATTACCGCGTATGACTGGAACACATAGGGCGCCGCTGCTAGGTATCGTCCCGCGCTCCCACCGAGGCGAGAGCGCGCGGCGTGTAGGAGATTAGAAGAGGGACAAGACTCTCACATTCAACTTCCATGACGAATGTAGGGTCAGACCGCAGCCACAGGCAACACGCCTTCGCCGCTAAAGGCACCCAGGGCCTTAGGTCGAGAGGTGAGGTTAAGGGGCAGGAGCTCGACAGTTTCGGTGCACAAGCCAGGAGCCTGCCGAAACGGTGACCGACCCAATTACCGCTCCTGCGACTCTGCCTCTTTACCACTCAGCTTGACAACAATCCCGACGATTGGCGAACTCCACGGCCACGAGTGGCAAGTTGGAAGCACCCGAGAGAGATCGTGCCCGCACCGAATGGACTGTCGAAAGGATCTCGCTAGGGACAATCTAAACACGCCCGTGGGGGACGCGAACAGGATGTCGAAGGGACAAAAGCAACAAGCTCAGCGCGGGGACGCGTTGGGGATCTCGAAGGGACACGCAACAAGACCGCGGGGGACGAAGCGAGCGGATCTCAGAGAGGTGACAGGCCGCGGGGGTAGGGTGGAGCAACAGGGGACAATCGCGACTTCGTCGGGTTGGCCATTTCTGCCTCAGCTCGGAAGACGGAGAGCCAGGCCCTCTCGGGCAATGCGGGCACATCGCGCTAAGGAGCTTTGGGTATGGCGTCGGAGAGCCAGCAACTTGGCTCGTGTGATCGCCGCAAAATTACTGTAATGCAAGCACGCTCGCACGCGGATCAGCTCTCCTCGCAGAATCCCCAAGCTCGTCGGTCGAGCACCAGACACGTATCGGCTCCAGGCCTCCAGCTTGCCGATACAGGAGGGGGGGGCACAGGCAGCATTAGGCCACCGCCTTGACGTGACGTCTAGACGCCCAAGGCGTTTTGAGAGCCGCATTGTTTACTGAGGCTGCCAAGCACCTTGCGGACGAGGTGGATCCTAGGTTAAGGCCACCACACACCGGTGAAAGAAACCGCGGATATGCTGCGCGTACCATTATGAGCCCAACGAGCTCTAGGTTGCGGGTCACTGGCAAGCGGTGGCCGGAATCGGGACGTCGCTCGGTTACGTTTCGCTGCCAAGCCGTTGGGCTGCGTTGGGGCTGCTCAAGCACACTTGGGCGCACGACATGGGAGAATCCTGTGTAGTGCCCCACGCCCGAGATCCGCGGTTATGCAGCCGCCCAACGATCGCCCAACGGCTTGGAGCGGGTGACAGGTAAGGAGATTCCGGCGGCCGCAAATGGGACGTCTGCGGCTAGCTGGAGAGGCAGTCGTCGTCGGCTGACCAGCACCTTGGATACGACGCGCAGGAATTGTTAAGGACCCACGCCCACGTCCGACGTGAATAAGCAGCTCCAGTACGCGTCCGCAACGGGCTTTGGAGCGTGGTCTCATGGGGACGGTGGCCGGAATCGTGACGTCGCTGCAAGCCGTTCGGCAGCTCGTTGGCGGCTGCCGATTGGTTGGACACGAGCGCTGGCAAATCAGGGTCGCGTGCGCTATGAGCCCTCGCAGCCGAGGATAAGCTCAGCCCTCCAACGAGCGCACTAAACGCGGCTTGTGAGCGGGTCACAGGGTGTCTCGGTGGCCGGAATAGGAGGTCGATTCGCGTCGGCCTGGGAGAAAAACGGTGTGCATCGATCGTGCTCTTGGGCTGTTACGCTTCGGGCCATGAGGCCCCCCACGTTAGTCCAAGAGTATGAGCTAGCAGCTCCCTCAAATCCCCCGATCGGTGTAAGGCTTGAGGCGCGCCATCCAGCGCGCGACCATGGCCAGTCATGGCGGGCACCCCCTAAAAGTGCTATAGAAGTGTTATTGCTAGCTTCTGGGCAGGGTTAGACGATCTACTAGGTCCCAGCTGTCACCCCCCCTCGCTTAAAAAATATCATTTCTTGGTATTTTGAGCATGAATAATTTTGCACATAGGGCTTGGCAAAACTCCAATCCAACTTTAATAAATAGCTTCCCAGATATTATTTCCGATGGTCGGGAAGTATTTTATTTTATTTTCCTACCATTAAAAGAAATCAAGGAAATACGCAAAAAATAGAAAACGGCCCGGAATGACTCCAAATTTTGATAGCTGGCAGACCTCGCTCACAAAAATAGGGCTGATTTTAAGTGGGATTGGTTTCATTGTGGAACGCAACGACGTTTTTTTGGCGGGATGCGAGATATACCTATTACGGCAGCCTGACGCGCGATGCCTTCAGCGGCCGAGCGGCGTCGGGCTTTATGGCCCTCTTTAAGCAGCGCCTTGCCTCTCCCGCAGCGGGGGGCAAGGCAATTAAGGAGTCTGGCAGCTCTTGCCCCTATGGGCCCGAGAGAGCAAGCCCCTCCTCCCTAATGCTGTTGGCAAAAGATAGCAAGCCAGCATGGAGGCTTGTCCGCTCAGCTGCACCGATAAATCGTTCCCACAGCTTGGCATCGCTGCCGCTGCCACGGGCCCGAAGGAAAGCCCCCCACCGCGGGCAAGGATAGCAAGGCTAAGCAGGGGCTGACTTGTCTCGCTCTCCTGCAGAGTATTTACCCAATCCGCTGGCCTCGCTGCCGCTGCCCCGGGCCCGAAGGCAGCCCCCCCGCGGGCAAGATAGCAAGCCAGCAGGGGCTATACTGTCCGCGCTGCTATCTTCCGATAGTTTACCTACCATGCTAATGGCATCTGCCTGCCGATGCCACGGCGCCGAAGGCAAGGCCCCCGCGCGGGCAAGATAGACATACAGCCAGCAGGGAGATGTCCCAGTCTGTGCCGATATTTCCTCACTAACCGCTGGCATCGCTGCCTCGTTGCCCGGGTGGCCCGGAAGGCAGCCCTACCCCGCGGGCAAGATAGCAAGCCCAGCCAGGGGCAACCATCTTGCTTGTCCGCGCTGATCCCCAGATGTACTTCTTACAACCGGCTGACATCCGCTATTTATGCCGTACGTTCTGCCATCGGTGCCGAAGGCAGCCCCGCCTAGCGGGACCCAAGCATAGCAAGCCAGCAGGGGCTTATAGTAGCTGTACGCGCTGCCTCAAGATAAATTTCCCAAGTCGGGCATCGCTTGACCGCTGCCACGGGCCCGAACAGGTAGCTGCACCCTCCTATGAGGGCAAAGATAGCAAGCCAAGCAGGGGCTGTCGTCTGCTATATTTTTGTTAGCGCTGCGTATTTTTCCCACCGCTGGCCATCCGCGGCCGCTTTGTGCCCAGTCGGGGCCGTATGGCTTGCACCCCTCTGCGGGCAAGTTTAGCCAATGCCAGCAGGGGCTGTGCTCTTGTCGCTGTCGATATTTCCAACGATTGGCATCGTTTTATGCTATTGCACGCTTTGCGCCTCCGGGCACCGCGAAGAGGCAGCCCCGACGGGTACAAGATAGCACGCCTAGCAGGGGCTTCTTGTGCCAGCGTCAATTTGTCGATATTACTCCCTACCCGGACTGGCATCGCTTTGCCGCTTGCCACAGGAGCTCGACGGCAAGCCCTCCCCCTTGCGGACAAGACTAGCAATGCCGAGCTCCGGGTGCTGTACGACTGCTGCCGTCTATTACTCCACCGAGCTCTTGGCTATCACTGCAATATATTGGCTGCCCCGGGCCCGAGAACGGCAAAAAGCCCCCCCTGCGTTGGCAAGATAGCAATGCCCGCAGGGGCTGTCCGCGCTGCCGCTATGGCCACGCTTCTAGGCATCGCTGCCGCTGCCCCGGGCCCGAAGGCAGCCCCCCCGCGGGCAAGACAGCAAGCCAGCAGGGGCTGTCCGCGCTGCCGATTTTTCCCACTGCTGGCATCGCTGCCGCTGCCCCGGGCCCGAAGGCAGCCCCCCCGCGGGCAAGATAGCAAGCCAGCAGGGGCTGTCCGCGCTGCCGATTTTTCCCACTGCTGGCATCGCTGCCGCGTTTGCCCCTTTGGCGTTCCGCCGGCAGCCCCCCCGCGCGTGACAAAGAATTGCTATGCCTAGCATGGGGAAATCTTTGTCCCCGCGTCAAGCCCCCGGTTGCTCGTGGAGACCCTATTCCCCTAGACGAATATAATGTTTTCTGTCTTTGCAGGCCTTGGCTCCTCAGGCCCAGCGTACCAGCCAGTGTTCGTCAACAAATCTAGCAGCTGGCTACCGATTCACTGGTGACGGGCCTCCAGCGGCCATTTAGCAACGCAGCATTTTTTTGAGCCGAGATTTTTCCCCGACTGTTGTGTATCGATGCCGCTGCACTCCCAGAACGTGTGCCTAGCCTCACCCGCGCGGGGTGGCAAGGCAGGTCGAGCGCAGGGTGGCCAGGGCCCGACGGGAGCGCCCACCCCAGCGGGTAAGAATAGCAATTAGGCAAGCAGGGGCGGTCCCGCCGTCAGCATGCCCGATTTCCTTTGCTGCAGGCTCGGGTCAGGGGATTGGGACACACTTTGCCGAGCTAAGCAAGCGCGGCGCTCCCAATCGCGCTCCAAAAGAGGCTCCCGAGGGCCCCCCAAGGGCCCCAGAGACCCTATCAGGGCTCACCCCAGGCCCACCGGCTTCCTGGAAGCGCCCATCGGCCCCAGCGCTTACCAGCGCCACCTTTAGCGCCCAGCACGCGGGCTGCGGTGCGGAGCGCTGCGCAGCGCACACAGCGATGCGTTATTGTGATTTTTATAGGAGCGGGAGGGTCGGAAATCGGGTTGTAGCTCATTTCAAGGCCCGGGACGGAAACCGGGTCATCGAGATCGGCGGCGTTTTACTTCGGGCCGGGAAGGACCCCCCCCCACGTCTAAGTCCCGGAGCGTATTTAGCAGCCGCCCCTGGCTCGGCTGGCTCGTAAGTGGCGCCCCAGCCAGCTCGGCCGCCCCATGGCCACACGCCATTAAAAGAGCTATAAGTGTTATTGCAAGCTCTGGCTAATGGGGTTAGAATAGACTTGTACTAGGTCCCAGCTGTCATCCCCCCTCTAAAAAAGTCATTTCGCTGGTATTTTGCAGCTGAAAATTTTGGCACATATGTTCGGCTGACTGAGTTGTAGCAATCCAAAATCTCCACCTTTATACCAATTTTCCCAGATTTTTTCGTGGTCGGGAAGTATTTTTTTTTATTTTCGCTACAGATTTGAAATCAAGGAACTACGCAAAAATAGGAAACCGTGCCCGGACTGACCTCACCAGAAATTTCTGTGGTTTTGGCAACCTCACAAACTAATATGGTCGATTTTTCTAGGAGGGGTTTCACGTGGAAAGCACGAGTTTTTCTTGGCGGGATGCGGTGAAATCGGCATTTGCGCGTTCATAGCTGCGGCCATCGGAGGAGCCCGGTGAAAATCTCTTGCTTTCACGGTCTTGGCCTCCCCTCACCAACATGGCAGGCCTACTAATCCCACCGCCATCAGCTAGTTGTAAGCGATAGGGGCGTAGTGATTTGAACGATCGCGACCGGGTAATCGCACCCGGCCGACGCGGGGAGGAAGAGATCTCTTCCTTCCAAGATAGCTGAGAACAAACACATCGGGAGTTATGTTGAATAGGGCATGAGGAATTGAATGGACATCGTCTGCTTGGGACATGCTGCAGCTGATTAACGGGCCTACCAAGTGCACAAATCCGCTCGCCTGGCGATTTTTAACGAACGTTTGTCTCGCTTTTGCTGAATCAGCCCACGTTCGTCCGCGCTGCCGATTCCAAATCACTGGCCTGCTGTGTCTGAACCAGCCCCTGTTTAGGTTCAGCGCGTTCCTCATATCGACGAATTTTCTTGCCCTGGCCTGGATCAGCCTACCAAGCGTCCAGACACCGTGTTCTGATCACCGCAAATCTTCCGCTGGCCGATTTTCCCCGAACGGGCCCGTCTCCAGCGTGCACAAATCCGCGCGGCTGTCGTACTTTTTGCCACTGTTGGCATCTGTGTCATTCGGCCGCTTGCCCCTTTATGCTACTACAGCAGTGTGCCTAGGCCGTCCTATGTCGTTTATCGTGCTACGCCTTCAGGGAATATAAACAGTCCGAGGACTCATTCGCCTGCACCGGCTGACAGATGCCTAGCCGATCTTCGCCGATTTCGTCGGC
>JAQIZT010000624.1:12500-15000 GCA_029228515.1 Populus alba x Populus x berolinensis | reverse complement strand
ACGGACCGCCATCGATGACCCGTTTTCCGGCCGGCGACGACCCGATTCCGACCACCGCCCTATAAAAATCACACGCGCGCCGCGCGCGCGCCCGCATAGCCCGCAGGCCGCGCGTGGACGCTTGGGGCGCTGTGGGCCATGGGGCGCTGGGGCCTGGGGGCCTGGGGCCTGAGGGCCTGGGGCCCTTGGGGGCCCTTGGGCTCTTGGGCGATTGGCGCGCGCGCGCGCGCGGCAGTGGTTCCCCTGCCGCGCTGCGCAAACGGGGGCTGACCGCGGGGACAGCCCCTGCGCCATGCTATCATTACACCCGCGGGGGGGCTGCCTTCGGGCCTGGCCCCCTGCGCTCTTGCCTGCCCCCCGCGCGGGTGAGGCTAGGCACACGCTGGGGCAGCGGCAGCGATAAACAACAGTGGGAAAAATCGGCAGCGCGGTAAATGCCGCTGGAGGCCCGTCGCGGAAAATCGGCAGCGCAGATTTGTTGACGAACACGGGCTGGACGCTGGGCTGGCCAGGCCTGGCAGGAAAATTCGTCTAGGGGGTAGGCTCACGGCAACGGGGGCTGACGCGGGGACAGCCCCTGCTGGCTTGCTATCTTGCCCGCGGGGGGGCTGCCTTCGGGCCCGGGGCAGCGGCAGCGATGCCAGCGGTGGGAAATATCGGCAGCGCGGACAGCCCCTGCTGGCTTGCTATCTTGCCCGCGGGGGGGCTGCCTTCGGGCCCGGGCAGCAGCGGCAGCGATGCCAGCGGTGGGAAATATCGGCAGCGCGGACAGCCCCTGCTGGCTTGCTATCTTGCCCGCGGGGGGGCTGCCTTCGGGCCCGGGGCAGCGGCAGCGATGCCAGCGGTGGGAAATATCGGCAGCGCGGACAGCCCCTGCTGGCTTGCTATCTTGCCCGCGGGGGGGCTGCCTTCGGGCCCGGGGCAGCGGCAGCGATGCCAGCGGTGGGAAATATCGGCAGCGCGGACAGCCCCTGCTGGCTTGCTATCTTGCCCGCGGGGGGGCTGCCTTCGGGCCCGGGCAGCGGCAGCGATGCCAGCGGTGGGAAATATCGGCAGCGCGGACAGCCCCTGCTGGCTTGCTATCTTGCCCGCGGGGGGGCTGCCTTCGGGCCCGTGGCAGCGGCAGCGATGCCAGCGGTGGGAAATATCGGCAGCGCGGACAGCCCCTGCTGGCTTGCTATCTTGCCCGCGGGGGGGCTGCCTTCGGGCCCGGGCAGCGGCAGCGATGCCAGCGGTGGGAAATATCGGCAGCGCGGACAGCCCCTGCTGGCTTGCTATCTTGCCCGCGGGGGGGCTGCCTTCGGGCCCGTGGCAGCGGCAGCGATGCCAGCGGTGGGAAATATCGGCAGCGCGGACAGCCCCTGCTGGCTTGCTATCTTGCCCGCGGGGGGGCTGCCTTCGGGCCCGGGGCAGCGGCAGCGATGCCAGCGGTGGGAAATATCGGCAGCGCGGACAGCCCCTGCTGGCTTGCTATCTTGCCCGCGGGGGGGCTGCCTTCGGGCCCGTGGCAGCGGCAGCGATGCCAGCGGTGGGAAATATCGGCAGCGCGGACAGCCCCTGCTGGCTTGCTATCTTGCCCGCGGGGGGGCTGCCTTCGGGCCCGGGGCAGCGGCAGCGATGCCAGCGGTGGGAAATATCGGCAGCGCGGACAGCCCCTGCTGGCTTGCTATCTTGCCCGCGGGGGGGCTGCCTTCGGGCCCGTGGCAGCGGCAGCGATGCCAGCGGTGGGAAATATCGGCAGCGCGGACAGCCCCTGCTGGCTTGCTATCTTGCCCGCGGGGGGGCTGCCTTCGGGCCCGGGCAGCGGCAGCGATGCCAGCGGTGGGAAATATCGGCAGCGCGGACAGCCCCTGCTGGCTTGCTATCTTGCCCGCGGGGGGGCTGCCTTCGGGCCCGGGGCAGCGGCAGCGATGCCAGCGGTGGGAAATATCGGCAGCGCGGACAGCCCCTGCTGGCTTGCTATCTTGCCCGCGGGGGGGCTGCCTTCGGGCCCGGGGCAGCGGCAGCGATGCCAGCAGTGGGAAATATCGGCAGCGCGGACAGCCCCTGCTGGCTTGCTATCTTGCCCGCGGGGGGGCTGCCTTCGGGCCCGTGGCAGCGGCAGCGATGCCAGCGGTGGGAAAAATCGGCAGCGCGGACAGCCCCTGCTGGCTTGCTATCTTGCCCGCGGGGGGGCTGCCTTCGGGCCCGGGGCAGCGGCAGCGATGCCAGCAGTGGGAAAAATCGGCAGCGCGGACAGCCCCTGCTGGCTTGCTATCTTGCCCGCGGGGGGGCTGCCTTCGGGCCCGTGGCAGCGGCAGCGATGCCAGCAGTGGGAAAAATCGGCAGCGCGGACAGCCCCTGCTGGCTTGCTATCTTGCCCGCGGGGGGGCTGCCTTCGGGCCCGGGGCAGCGGCAGCGATGCCAGCGGTGGGAAATATCGGCAGCGCGGACAGCCCCTGCTGGCTTGCTATCTTGCCCGCGGGGGGGCTGCCTTCGGGCCCGTGGCAGCGGCAGCGAT
>JAQIZT010000624.1:0-7500 GCA_029228515.1 Populus alba x Populus x berolinensis | reverse complement strand
GCCTGTCCTGCGAGTCGGGTTGTTTGGGAATCCTCCCCACCGGGCGGTAAATTCCGTCCCAACAGCTAAATACGGGCGAGAGAACCTATAGCAAACAAGTACCGCGAGGGAAAGATCAAAAGGACTTTGAAAAGAGAGTCAAAGAAGTGCTTGAAATTGTCGGGAGGGAAGTTGATGGGGGCCGCAGATGCTCCCCGGTCGGATATAGTGGAACGGTTACGGCCGGTCCGCCGATCGGCTCCGGGGCGTGGACCGATTGGCGGATTACGCGGTTGCGCTCCAATCACCGTGTCCATTGAAACGACCGTGGAGACGCCGTCGTCGCGATCGTAGGACTGCAGCGCGCGCCGTCACGAGCGTGCCCCGGCACTTGCGCGAGCTCTCGGCACATCGGCCTGTGGGCTACCCCATTCGTCCCGTCTTGAAACACGTGACCAAGGAGTCTGACATGTGTGCGAGTCAACGGGCGAGGAAACCCGTAAGGCGCATAGGAAGCGCGACTGGCGGGAATCCCTCGAGGTCTTGCACCACCAACCCCCGACCATGATCTTCTGAGAAGGGTTCGAGTGAGAGCATGCCTTTCGGGACCACATAAGATGGTGAAACTATGCCTGAGCGGGGCGAAAGCCAGAGGAAACTCTGGTGGAGGCACCGCTGCGATACTGACGTGCAAAATCGTTCGTACCTGACTTGGGTATAGGGGCGAAAGACCTAATCGAACCGTCTAGTAGCTGGGTTCCCTCCGAAGTTTCCCTCAGGATAAGCTGGAGCTCGGTGCGAGTTCTATCGGGTAAAAGCCAATGATAAATGGCATCGGGGGCGCAACGCCCTCGATCCTATTCTCGAAACTTTAAATTAGTTAGGACGTCGCGGCTGCTTCGTTGATGCCGCGCCACGGAATCGAGAGCTCCAAGTGGGAGCCATTTTTGGTATGGCAGAACTGGCGATGCTGGATGAACCGGAAAGCCGGGTTACGGTCCGCAAACAGCGCGCTAACCTAGAACCCACAAAGGGTCTTGGTCGATTAAGACAGCAGGACGGTGGTCATGGAAGGCGAAATCCGCTAAGGAGTGTGTAACAACTCACCTGCCGAATTCAACTAGCCCCGAAAAATGGATTGCGCTGAAAGCGCGCGACCTATATCCCTGGCCAGTCGGGCCAAGCGCCAGGCCCCGAATGAGTAGAATAGGCGCGGCGGTCGCTGCAAAACTCCGGGGTGCGCGAGCCCGGGCGGAGCGGCCGTCGGTGCATTAAAAAGAAAGTAATTTAAAATGATCTTTGTGGTAGTAGCAAATATTCAAATGAGAACTTTGAAGGCCCAAGAGGGGAAAAGGATCCGATGTGAACGGCAACTTGCACATGGGTTAGTCGATCCTAAGAGGACGGGGGAAGCCCGTCCGACAGCAGCTTTCGCGCGCGAGCTTCGAAAGGGAATCGGGTTATTCATCTCTTCGCCTGTTCAGTCGTCTCTAGACGTGGCGGCTGACGGCAACGTTCTAGGGGAGTCCGGAGACGTCGGCGGGGGCCTCGGGAAGAGTTATCTTTTCCTTTTTAACAGCCCGGCCCACCCTGGAAACGACTTAGTCGGATGTAGGGTCCAGCGGCTGGATAGAGCACCGCACGTCGCGTGGATGTCCGGTGCGCCCCAGGCGGGTCCCTGAGAAAATCCGGAGGAGCGAGTGCCTCCCACGCCCGGTCGAGTACTCATAACCGCATCATGGCGTCCATCCAGGTGAACAACCTCTGGTCGATGGAACATTGTAGGCAAGGGAAGTCGGCAAAATGGATCCGTAACCTCGGGAAAAGGATTGGCTCTGAAGGGCTGGGTCTCGTGGGGTCCCAGTCCCGGAAACCCGTCGGCTGTCGGTTGGACTGCTCGAGCTGCTCGCCGCGGCGAGAGAGGGTCGAACGCGTGCCAGCCGGGGGACTACTGGACAACGGCCCCTTCGGGTGGCTTCCCCGGGCGACGAACAGTCGACTCATAACTGGTACGGACAAGGGAGAATCCGACTGTTTTAAATTAAAACAAAGCATTGCGATGGCGTCCCAGCGGAACATGCTCACGCAATGTGATTTCTGCGCACCAGTGCTCTGATATGTCAAAGATTAAGAAATTCAACCAAGCGCGGGTAAACGGCAGGTAGTAACTATGACCCCTCTTAAGGTAGCCAAAATGCCTCTTCATCTAAATTAGTGACGCGCATGAATGGATTAACGAGATTCCCACTGTCCCTGTCTACTTTCCAGCGTAAACCACAGCCAAGGGAACGGGCTTGGCGGAATCTAGCGGGGAAAGAAGACCCCTGTTGAGCTTGACTCTAGTCCGACATTGTGAAATGAATTGAGAGGGTGAAGGATAAGTGGGCAGCTCAGTGCGAAGGTGAAATACCACTACTTTTAACGTTATATTACTTATTCCGTGAATCGGGAGGCGGGGCGCTGCCCCTCTTTTTGCGACCCAAGGCCGCTTCGTCGCGCGATCCGGGCGGAAGACATTGGTCCAGTGGGCGAGTTTGGCTGTGGCGGCACATCTGTATAAAAGATAACGCAGGTGTCCCTAAGATTAGCTCTCAACGAGAACAAAAATCTCGTGTGGAACAAAAGGGTAAAAGCTCGTTTGATTCTGAAGTTTCCAGTACGAAATACGAACCGTTGCAAAGCGTGGCCTATCGATCCTTTAGACCTTCGGAATTTGAAGCTAGAGGTGTCAGAAAAGTTACCGGGACAGGGATAACTGGCTTGTGGCAGCCAAGCGATCACAGCTACGTTTGCTTTTTGATCCTTTCGATGTCGGCTCTTCCTATCATTGAGAAGCAGAATTCACCAAGTGTTGGATTGTTCACCCACCACAATATGAAACGTGAGCTGAGTTTAATACCAGTATCCTGCCCCTCCCCCGTGAGACAGGTTAGTTTGACCCTACTGATTGACAGTGATCGCAATAGTAATCCAACCTAGTACAGAGAGGAACCGTTGATATTAGCACAATTGGTCATCGCGCTTTGAGTTGAAAAACCAGTGCGGCGCGAAGCTACCGTGCGATTGGATTAGTGACTGAACGCCTCTAATTTGCAGAATCCGTGCTAGATGCGAACCGATGCGAAACCCCAGGCCGACCGATTGCCGACCTGCAGTAGGGGCCTCTTGGCCCCGGAGTGCACTTGCCGTGGGCCAAGGCCCTCGCGGCGAAAGAGCCGCGCGGGCCGCCTTGAAGTACAATTCTCCACCGAGCGTCGGGTATAATCTTTTGCAGACGACTTTATAATACGCAAAAAGAAAAAAACTGGGTATTGTAATTGGCAGAGTGGCCTTGCTGCCACGATCCATGGAGATTCAGCCCCCATGTCGCTCCGGTTCGTCCCCCCGGCCACCTCTAAGGGCCACGGCGTCGAGGGAGCTGGGATGGGATGGGATCGGGCAGCGCTCCCGGGATCTCGGGACTGGATAGTCCAAGGCTTGAAGAGAAAGACTGTTGGTCTAGACATCGGGGCAGTGCAATCCATGCCACCAAAGGGGAAGATCGGTAAAGCGTAGCGCAGATTTGTGCAAGCTGCAGAGCCCGTCGGGGAAGATCGTAGGCGCAGATATGAGCTTGACGAACATTGGCTGGACGCTGGGCTGTCCAGGCCAGGCAGGATAAATTCGTCGAGGGGATGCTCACGACGAAATCGGCAAAGTCGTCATAATCGGCAGCCGGTGCTGGCGAAGAGTCCGGACGATTATAGTCCTAGGCTTGACGAAAACGACTGGGGGCCTAGGCACCGCTGGGGCAGTGGCAGCGATGCCAACAGTGGGAAAAATCGGCAAGCTCAGATTTTTGACGAACATGGGCTTGTCCAGCAGGCAGAGAAAAATTCGTAAGGGGATGCGCTGACGGAAGTCAGGGGCTGTTCAGACACAGCGGGCAGATGCTGGAATCGGCAGCGCCGACGAAATCGGCGAAGTCGGCCAGAATCGGCAGCCGGTGCGTGGCGATGAGTCCTGACTGTTTATAGTCCTAGGCGTGACGAAAAAGACTGCGGGCCTAGGCACAGCGCTGGGGCAGCGGCAGCGATGCCCACAGCGGGAAAAATCGTCAGCGCAGTTTATTTGACGGAACATGGGCTGGACGCTGGGCTGTCACGGCCAAGGGCAGGAAAATTCGTCAAGGGGATTCGCTGACGAAGCAGGGGCTTTTCAGACACAGCGGGGCAGTTGCTAGGAATCGGCAGCGCCGACGAAATCGGCGAAGGTCGGCAGAAATCGGCAGCCGGTGCTGGCGATGAGTCCCGAACAGGTATATAGTTCCACACACGTGACGAAAAAGAGACTGGGGGCCTAGGCACAGCGCTGGGGCAGCGGCAGCGATGCCCACAGCGGGAAAAATCGAGCAGAGCGCAGCATTTTTGACGAACATTGGGCTGGACGCTGGGCTGTCTCCAGGCCAGGCAGGAAAATTCGTCAAGGGGATAGCGCTGACGAAAGCAGGGGCTGTTCTCTAGACAGACACAGCTAGGCAGTGCTGGAAATCGGCAGCGCCGCGACGAAATCGGCAAGTCGGCAGAAATCGGCAGCCGGTGCTGGCAGATAGAGTCCTGACTGTTTATAGTCCTAGGCGTGACGAAAACAAGAACTGGGGTGCCTAGACGGACGACGCTGGGGCAGTGCAAACGATAGCCACTAACGAGGGAAAAATCGGCCAAGCCGCAGATTTTTTGACGAACATGGGCTGGACGCTGGGCTGTCCAGGAGGGCGGTCCAGGCAGGAAATATTCTTACAAGGGTGCGCTGACGAAGCAGGTGGCTGTTCAGGACACAGCAGTGCGAGTGTTGGAATCGCGCAGCGCCGACGAAAATCGGAGAAGTCGGCAGAATCGGCAGCCGGTGCTGGCGATGAGTCGCGTGACTGTTATAATAGTCTCCAGGCTTGACAAAAACGACTGGGGGCCTAGACACACACTGGGGCAGTGGCAGCTATGCCAACAGTGGGACAAAATCGGCAGCGCAGATTTTTTGACGAACATGGGCTGAGACTCTGGGCTGTCCAGGCACAGGCAGGAAAAATCGTCCAAGGGGATGCGCTGCGACGAAGCAGGGGCTGTTCAGACACAGCGGGCAGTGTTGGAATCGTGGCAGCGCCGACGAAATCGCGAAGTCGGCAGAATCGTCAGCCGTGGCTGGCGATGAAGTCTGGACTGTTTTTATAGTCCAAGGCGTGACGAAAAAGCGACTGAGAGGGGTCCTAGGCACACGCTGGGCAGGGGCAGCGGCAGCGATGCCAACAGTGGTGAAAAATCTCGAGCAGCGCGGAGTTGTGAAGCTGGAGGCCCGTCGGGGGAAAGATCGGCAGCTGCAGATTTGGTCACATAACAAAAAAAATATTAAAAAAAGACAACGGGGGCGCTGGACGCTGGGCTGTCCAGGCCAGGCAGGAAAAATTCGTCGAGGGGACAAGCGCTGACGAAACAGGGAGCTGTTCAGATACACAGCAGGCAGTGTTGCGGAATCGGCAGCGCAGACGAAACGAGGGGCTGTTCATACAAATCGGCAACATGTCGGAATAATCGGCATAAAGCGCGGATTTGTGCAGCTGGAGGCCCTATCAGCAAGGCTGCCCGCCAACTAGGTCCAGATTCAATTCTCTGCCCTATCAACATAACTTCCCGATGTGTTGTTCGGCTAATCTCTTGGAAGAAAGAGAATCTTTCTTCCTCCCCGCATCTGCCGGTGCGATTACCTCGGCGGCGTCGTTCAAATCACTGCCCTATCGGCCACAACTGCTGATGGGGGGGATTAGAGGCCGGCCATGGTGGTGAGGGGAGGCCAAGACCGTGAAAGCAAGAGTTTTCCCGGGGCTCCTCCGGTGGCCGCGGCATGCGCGCTGCCGGTTTTCCCGCATCCCGCCAAGAAAACGTCATGCTTTCCACGTGAAATCAATCCAGTAAAATCAGCCATATTTTTGTGAGGCTGCCAGCCGAATTTGGGGTCATTCCGGGCCGGTTCCTATTTTTGCGTATTTCCTTGATTTTTAATGGTAGGAAAATAAAAAAAAATACTTCCCGACCTCGAAAAAATCTGGGAAAATTTATAAAGGTGGATTGGATTTTTGCCAACCTATGTGCAAAATTTCAGCTCAAAATACCAAGAAATGAATTTTTTAGAGGGGGGGTGACAGCTGGGACCTAGTAGTGTCTGCCCCTGCCAGAGCTGCAATAACACTTATAGCTCTTTAGGGGGGTGGCCATGGGGCGCGCTGGCTGGCGCCCATAGGCCTGCCGCGGGGGATGCGAGCTGCTGCTACACACGTGGGGGGCCTCACGGCCCGAAGTAACGCCGCCATCGATGACCCGTTTTCCGGCCGGCGACGACCCGATTCCGACCACCGCCCTATAAAAATCACACGCGCGCGCGCGCGCGCGCGCCCGCGCCCGCGCGCGCTGCGCTGGGGCGCTGGGGCCTGGGGCCTGGGGCCTGAGGGCCTGGGGCCCTTGGGGGCCCTTGGGCTCTTGGGCGATTGGGCGCGCGCGCGCGCGGCAATGATTTCCATGCCGCGCTGCGCAACGGGGGCTGACGCGGGGACAGCCCCTGCTGGCTGGCTATCTTACCCGCGGGGGGGCTGCCTTCGGGCCTTGCCCCCTGCGCTCTTGCCTGCCCCCCGCGCGGGAGGCTACGCACACTCTGGGGCAGCGGCAGCGATAACAGCAGTGGGAAAAATCGGCAGCGCGGTCGTGCCGCTGGGGGCCCGTCGCGGAAAATCGGCAGCGCAGATTTGTTGACGAACACGGGCGGACGCTGGGCTGGCTGGCAGGCAGGGAAAATTCGTCTAGGGGGCAGGCTCACGGCAAACGGGGCTGACGCGGGGACAGCCCCCGCTGGCTTGCTGTCGTGCCCGCGGGGGGGCTGCCTTCGGGCCCGGGGCAGCGGCAGCGATGCCAGCAGTGGGAAAAATCGGCAGCGCGGACAGCCCCCGCTGGCTTGCTGTCGTGCCCGCGGGGGGGCTGCCTTCGGGCCCGGGGCAGCGGCAGCGATGCCAGCAGTGGGAAAAATCGGCAGCGCGGACAGCCCCCGCTGGCTTGCTGTCGTGCCCGCGGGGGGGCTGCCTTCGGGCCCGGGGCAGCGGCAGCGATGCCAGCGGGGGAAAAATCGGCAGCGCGGACAGCCCCCGCTGGCTTGCTGTCGTGCCGCGGGGGGGCTGCCTTCGGGCCGGGGCAGCGGCAGCGATGCCAGCGGTGGGAAAAATCGGCAGCGCGGACAGCCCCCGCTGGCTTGCTGTCTTGCCCGCGGGGGGGCTGCCTTCGGGCCCGGGGCAGCGGCAGCGATGCCAGCAGTGGGAAAAATCGGCAGCGCGGACAGCCCCGCTGGCTTGCTGTCGTGCCCGCGGGGGGGCTGCCTTCGGGCCCGGGGCAGCGGCACAGCGATGCCAGCAGTGGGGAAAATCGGCAGCGCGGACAGCCCCCGCTGGCTTGCTGTCTTGCCGCGGGGGGGCTGCCTTCGGGCCCGGGCAGCGGCAGCGATGCCAGC
>JAQIZT010000623.1:17500-20097 GCA_029228515.1 Populus alba x Populus x berolinensis | reverse complement strand
CCAGCAGGGGCTGTCCGCGCAGGCCAGATATTTCCCACCGCTGGGCAATCGCTGCCGCTGCCAACGGGCCCGAATGCAGCCCCCCGCCCGGGCAAGGATAGCAATCCAGCAGGGGCTGTCCGCGCTGGGCCGATATTGTCCCACCGCTTGCAATCGCTGCCAGCTGCCAGTAGGCCCGAAGGCATCCCCCCCGGCGGGCAAGATAGCAAGCCAGCAGGGGCTGTCCGCGCTGCCGATATTTCCCACCGAATGGCATCGCTGCCAGCTTTGCCACGGGCCCGAAGGCAGCCCCCCCGCGCGTGCAAGAAAGCAAGCCAGCAGTGGGCTGTACCGCGCTGTGCCTGATATTTCCCACCGCTTGGCAACGCTGCCGCTGCAGCATAAACACGGGCCCGAAGGCAGCCCCCCCTCGGGCAAGATAGCAGAGCCAGCAGGGGCTGTCCGCGCTGCCGATATTTTCCCCACCGCTGGCATCGCTGCCAGCAGCGCCCACCGGGCCCGAGAGGCAGCCCCCCCCGCGGGCAAAGATAGACAAGCCCAGACAAAGGGAGAGAAGGGCTGGTCCGCGCGCTGCCGATTCTGGGATTTCCCACCAGGGGCTAGGCTTTACGCTGCCCGAGCGAGTGCCAACGGGCCTCGAAAGGCAGCCCCCCCGCGCGGCAAGATAGCAATGCGCAAGCAGGGGCTGTCCCGCGGCTGGCCCTGATATTTTCCCGCAAACCGCGTTGCCATTCGCATGCCTAGCTGCCCCCGCGCACCGAAGGGCAGCCCCCCCGCGGTCAAAGAGGCGGGAGCAAGCCCAGCAGGGAGCTGTCCGCAGCTGCCGATCATGTTCCTCACCGGCTGGCATCACGCTGGCCGCTAGCCCCGGTCCCAGAGAAGGCAGCACCCCCCCGCCGCGGGCAAGATAGCAAGCCAGCAGGGGCTTGTCCGCGCTGCCGATATTTCCCACCGCTGGCATCTGCTGCCTATACTGCTGCCACCGGGCCCGAAGGCAGCCCTCCCCGCGCGGCAAGGATAGCAAGCCAGAGCAGGGGCTGTCCGCGCTGCCAGATATTTCCCACCGCTGGCATCGCTGCCGAGCTGCCGAACCGGGCCCGACGGCAGCCCCCCCGCGGGCAAGACAGCAAGCCAGCGGGGGCTGTCCGCGCTGCCGATTTTTCCCACTGCTGGCATCGCTGCCGCTGCCCCGGGCCCGAAGGCTGCCCACCCCCGAGCTAGAATATCAAGCCAGCAGGGCTGTCCGCAGCTGCCGAAATTCCTCCCACCGATGGCATCCTTGCCGCTGCCACTGGCCCGAAGTGGCAGCCCCCCCGCGGGCAAGATTAGCATGCCAGCAGGGGCTGTCCGCGCTGCCGATAGTTTCCCGACCGCTGGCATCGCTGCCGCTTGCACGGGCCCGAAGGCAGCCCCACCCGCGGGCAAGATAGCAAGCATGCAGGGGCTGACCGCTTCTGCCGATATTTCCCCACCGCAGGCACGCCTGCGCTGCCGCCTGCCGCCGGGCCCAGGAAGGCAGCCCCAGGCCGCGGGCACAGATGCAAGCCAGCAGGGGCAGTCCGCGCTGCCGATATTTCCCACCGCTGGCATCGCCTGCCGCTACGCCTCCGGCCCCGAAGGCATCCCCCCCGCGGGCAAGATAGCAAGCCAGCAGGGGCTGGTCCTCGAGCTGCCGATATTTCCCACCGCTGGCATCGCTGCCGCTGGCCCCGTGCCCGACGGCACCCCCCCCCAGCGGGCAAGATAGCAAGCCAGCAGGGGCTGTCCCCGCGTCAGACCCCTTGTGCCGTGAGCCTACCCTCCTAGACGAATTTTCCTGCCAGGCCTGGCCAGCGCCCAGCGACCAGCCCCGTGTTCGTCAACAAATCTGCGCTGCCGGATTTCCTCGACGGGCCGTCCAGCGGCATTTACCCAGCGCTGCCGAATTTTTTCCCACTGTTGTTATCGCTGCCCGCTCGCCCCAACGCGTGTCCTAAGCCTCCACCCGCGCGGGGGGCAGGCAAGAGCGCAGGGGCCAGGGCCCGAAGGCAGCCCCCCCGCGGGTAAGATAGCCAGGCAGCAGGTCTGTTCCCCCGCGTCAGCCCCCGTTGCGCAGCGCGCGCAGGGGAACCACAGCCGCGCGCAATCATGAACCAGGCTAAGGCACGCCCAATCGCCCAAGAGAACCCAAGGGACCCCAAGGGCCCCAGGGCCCTCAGGCCCCAGGCCCCAGCGCCCAGGCCCCAGCGGCCCAGCGCGCGGGCGCGGGCGCGGCGCGCGCGGCTCGCCGCAGCGTGTGATTTTTATAGGGGCGGTGGTCGGAATCGGGTCGTCGCCGGCCGAAAAAAAAACGGGTCATTACGATGGCGGCCGTTACTTCGGGCCGTGAGGCCCCCCACGTGTGTAGTCCCGGCGGAGCAGCAGCCCCCGCGGCAGACCTATGGGGGCCAGCCATCGCGCCGCCAGTGGCCACCACCCTAAAGAGCTATAAGTGTTATTGCAAGCCCTGGCAGGGTAAGACACTACGATGTCCAAGCTGTCACCCCCCCTCTAAAAAGATTCAGTTCTTGGGTATTTTCGAGCTGAAATTAGCACGAATAAGGTTTGCAAAAATCCAA
>JAQIZT010000623.1:0-10000 GCA_029228515.1 Populus alba x Populus x berolinensis | reverse complement strand
ATATACTCCGATTCCGAAGGCCAACATAATAGGATCGAAATCACATATGATGTTATTCCACGGAGCTAATGTATCCAGAGCGTAGGCGTGCGTTTGAGCACTCTAATTTCTTCAATAGTAACAAGCACCGGAGGCTCGACTGGGGGGGGGTCCCGGCCAGTTAAGGGCAGGAGCGCATCGCCGGTAGAAGGGACGAGGCGGACCGGTGCACACCTGAGGGCGGACCGGCCGACCCAACCCAAAGTCCAACTCCGCGCTTTTTAACTGCAACAACTTAGTTATACGCAATTGGGAGCTGATGTTTACCGCGGCTGCTGGCACCAGAACGGCGAGCCCTAGTCAATGGATCCTCTGTGTAAGGGATTTAGATTGTACATCATTCCAATTTACCAGACCTCGGAAGAGCGCCGGCTTTTGTTATTTATTGTCACTACCTTCCCGTGTCAGGATTGAGTAATTTGCCGGCCATGCTGCCTGTTCTTGGAGTGTGGTAGCCGTTGCCTCAGGCTCCCTCTCTGGAAATCGAACCTTAATAGCCCTCGATCACCCGTCACCACCATGGTTGGCCGCTTATCCTAATCCAAGAAAAGTCTTGATAGGGCAGGAAATTTGAATGATGCGTCGCCAGAACGATGGCCGTGCGATTCGTCGAGTTATCATGAATCATCAGAGCAAACGGGCAGAGCCCGCGGTCGACCTTTTATCTAATAAATGCGTCCCTTCCAGAAGTCGGGGTTTGTTGCACGTGATTAGACTCTAGAATTACTACGGGTATCCGAGTGAAGCAAATACCATCAAACAAACTATAACTGATTTGAATGAGCATCATCTCGCAGTTTCACTTCAGTCTGAATTAGTTCATAACTTACAGACATGCATGGCTTAATCTTTGAAGGACAAGCATATGACTACTCGGCAGGATTTCAACCAGGTGTAGCATTCCTTGGCGACTCCACGACCCGCCAGATCCCCGACGCCGATGAGACGAGGGGCCGAGACGGGCGAGGAAGTCGTTCTAATCGAGCAGCGAGCGGCTCGACACGGGGACAGGTCGCGAGGGGCGGAGGGCCCCCGCGCCGCGGCATCGAATTCCGCATCCAGAAAGCACGGAGCGACCGCACGGTGGGCCAGTTCGGCGGGATTCCGCTCGGAACTGGAACACGGGCGGCCGCTTGCTAGGTTCGCCCCGCGCCCCCGGGGAGAGCGCGACGGTCGGAGAGGGACAGCTTCACATTCAAAATTTCCTACTCGAAGTGGGGGTACGCAGCCACAGGAACCCCGCCTCGCCGCAAGGCGACACCCAGGGCCTTGTGCTGAGAGTGATGGGGGCAGCAGGCAGACAGTTCGGTGCACAAGCACCGGAGCCTGGTCAGAAAGCGACAGCCCAATTACCGCTCATGCGACTCTGCGTACACGCGACAACCAATCCCGACGAGCGAACCACGGGCCACGAGGGCAAGTGGAAATCACCCGAGAGAAGAGTTCGTGCCCGCACCGCTGGCACGCTGAAAGGATCTTCGTAAGGGACAAGCAACAAGCCGCTAGGGGGACGCGAAGGATTCTCGAAGGGGACAAGCAACAAGCCGCGGTAGGGACGCGGGGGATCTCGAAGGGACACCGCAACAAGCCGCGGGGGGACGCGGGGCGGGATCTCGAAGGGACAGGCCGAAGGGGGGGAGCAACGGGGGACGAATCATTCGGGGGGCCATCTGCCTCAGTCTTCGGAAGACGGAGGCCAGGCCTCGGCAGCGGGACACACTCGCCGCAGGAGCTTGGGGAGCTGGCGAGGAGAAGCCAGCCACCTTGGCTAGGAGCGCCGCAAACTGAATGCAGCTACGCCCACGCGGTACAGCTCTCCTCCGCAATCCCCAAGCTCGCTTGCGGTCCGACACCAGAAACGTTTCGTGCCAGGACCGATCCAGCATGCGCACGAAGCACAGGCAGCGGCCACCGGCTGCTGTGACGTCACGCCAAGCCGTTGAGGCGCGTTGCGAGGCTGCCAGCACCTTGGCACCGAGGGGGAATCCTGTTAAGGCATCCACACCCGAGACGCGGCGGTATAAGCAGCCCCATCTGCGCCCAACGGCTAGGAGCGGGTCACGGCAGCGGTGGCCGGAATCGGGACGTCGCCGTTACGTAGCGCCAAGCCGCTTTTGGGCGCGTTGGGGCTGCCAGACACCTTGGCACGAGGGGAATCCTGTTAAGGCCCACGCCCGAGACGCGGATAAGCAGCCCCAACGCGCCCAACGAGCTTGGAGCGGGTGACGAGGAAGGGATTTCGGCCACCGCCACCGGGACGTCGCGGCACGGCTTGAAAGGCGTCGCGTCGGCTGCTCAGCACCTTGGAACGAGCGCGGCTTGTTAAGGCCCCTACGCCCACGCCGGGATAAGCAGCCCTGACAACGCGCCCAACGGCGTTGGAGCGGGTCCCGGGGACGGTTGGCCTTGGAAATCGTGACGTCGCGCCAAAGCCGTTGGTGGCGCGTTGGGGCGGTGACCTATTGGTTGGCACGAGCGATGGCGAGTCAGGAGTGCTTTAGTAGCGCGCCCGCAGCCGCGGATAAGACCAGCCCCAACGCGGCCCAACGCGCTCGCCCCCCCCCTGGCGCGGGTCCACATGGGACGGTGTGCCGGAATCGGGTCGTCGCCGGCCCGGAAATACGGGTCATCGAGTGGCGGCGTTACTTCGCGGCCATGAGGCCTCCCCACGTTAGTCCGAGTTATCAGCAGTCAGACCCACAAATCCCCGCGGGCAGGCCTATGGGCGCCAGCTCAGCAGGCACCCATGGTCCAGTCAGGGGGCACCCCCTAAAGAGCTATAAGTGTTATTGCAGCTCTGGCAGGGGTAGACACTACTAAGGAGTTCCAGCTGTTCACCCCCCCTCTAAAAAAATTCATTTTTTGGTAGTTTTGAGCCATGAAAATTTTTAGCACCATAGGCTGGCAAAAATCCATCCAACTTTATAAATTTTCCAGATTTTTTCGAGAGTCGGAAGTATTTTTATTTTATTTTCCTTACCATTAAAAATCAAGGAGGAAATACGCAAAAATAGGAAACCGGCCCGGGAATGACCCCAAATATTGGGCATGGCACAGACATCAACTCAAAAATATGGCTGAATTTATACTGGATTTGGGTTTCATGTGGGAAACGCACGAGTTTTCTTGGCTGGGTTGCGAGAAAACCGGCAGCGCGCACTGCCTGCGGCCAGCGACGTCGGGGTGGCCCAGCAGCGCCTAGCCTCTCCGCGCGGGGGGCAGGCAAGAGCGCAGCTGCCCCGGGCCCGAAGGCAGCCCCCCCGCGGGCAAGTTAGCAAGCCAGCAGGGGCTGTCCGCGCTGCCGATATTTCCCACCGCTGGCATCGCTGCCGCTGCCACGCAGGCCCGAAGGCAGCCCCCACGCGGGCAAGATAGCAAGCCAGCAGGGGCTGTCCGCGCTGCCGATAGTTTACCCCACCGCTGGCATACGCTGCCGCATGCCCCGGGCCCGAAGGCAGCCCCCCGCGGGCAAAAGATAGCAAGCGCCAGCAGGGGGCTGTCCGCGCTGCCGATATTTCCCTCCGCTGGCATCGCTGCGCTGCCACGGGCCCGAAGGCCAGTCCCCCCCGCGGGCAAGATAGCAAGCCAGCAGGGGCTGTCCGCGCTGCCGATATTTCCCACCTGCTAGGCATCGCTGCGCTGCCACGGGCCCGATAGGGCAGCCCCCCGCGGGCAAGATGATGCAAGCCCGCAGGGGGCTGTCCGGACGCTGCCGATATTTCACCACGGCTGCATCGCTGCCGGCTGCAACGGGCACCGAAGGCAGCCCCCCGCGGGAAAGATAGCTAAGCCCAGCACGGGGCTGTCCGCGCTTGCCGATATTTCCCACCGACTGGCATCGCTGACCGCTAGCCAGGGCCCGAAGGCAGCCCCCCCGCGGGCAAGATAGCAAGCCAGCAGGGGCTGTCCGCGCTGCCGATATTTCCCACCGCTGGCATCGCTGCCGCTGCCACGGGCCCGAAGGCAGCCCCCCCGCGGGCAAGATAGCAAGCCAGCAGGGGCTGTCCGCGCTGCCGATATTTCCCACCGCTGGCATCGCTGCCGCTGCCACGGGCCCGAAGGCAGCCCCCCGCGGGCAAGATAGCAAGCCAGCAGGGGCTGTCCGCGCTGCCGATATTTCCCACCGCTGGCATCGCTGCCGCTGCCACGGGCCCGAAGGCAGCCCCCCCGCGGGCAAGATAGCAAGCCAGCAGGGGGCTGTCCGCGCTGCCGATATTTCCCACCGCTGGCATCGCTGCCGCTGCCCCGGGCCCGAAGGCAGCCCCCCGCGGGCAAGATAGCAAGCCAGCAGGGGCTGTCCGCGCTGCCGATATTTCCCACCGCTGGCATCGCTGCCGCTGCCACGGGCCCGAAGGCAGCCCCCCCGCGGGCAAGATAGCAAGCCAGCAGGGGCTGTCCGCGCTGCCGATATTTCCCACCGCTGGCATCGCTGCCGCTGCCACGGGCCCGAAGGCAGCCCCCCCGCGGGCAAGATAGCAAGCCAGCAGGGGCTGTTCCGCGCTGACGCGATATTTCCCACCGCTGGCATCGCTGCCGCTGCCACGGGCCCGAAGGCAGCCCCCCCGCGGGCAAGATAGCAAGCCAGCAGGGGCTGTCCGCGCTGCCGATATTTCCCACCGCTGGCATCGCTGCCGCTGCCACGGGCCCGAAGGCAGCCCCCCGCGGGCAAGATAGCAAGCCAGCAGGGGCTGTCCGCGCTGCCGATATTTCCCACCGCTGGCATCGCTGCCGCTGCCACGGGCCCGAAGGCAGCCCCCCCGCGGGCAAGATAGCAAGCCAGCAGGGGCTGTCCGCGCTGCGATATTTCCCACCGCTGGCATCGCTGCCGCTGCCACGGGCCGAAGGCAGCCCCCCGCGGGCAAGATAGCAAGCCAGCAGGGGCTGTCCGCGCTGCCGATATTTCCCACGCTGGCATCGCTGCCGCTGCCCCGGGCCCGAAGGCAGCCCCCCCGCGGGCAAGATAGCAAGCCAGCAGGGGCTGTCCGCGCTGCCGATATTTCCACCGCTGGCATCGCTGCCGCTGCCACGGGCCCGAAGGCAGCCCCCCCGCGGGCAAGATAGCAAGCCAGCAGGGGCTGTCCGCGCTGCGATATTTCCCACCGCTGGCATCGCTGCCGCTGCCACGGGCCCGAAGGCAGCCCCCCGGGGCAAGATAGCAAGCCAGCAGGGGCTGTCCGCGCTGCCGATATTTCCCACCGCTGGCATCGCTGCCGCTGCCACGGGCCGAAGGCAGCCCCCCCGCGGGCAAGATAGCAAGCCAGCAGGGGCTGTCGCGCTGCCGATATTTCCCACCGCTGGCATCGCTGCCGCTGCCACGGGCCCGAAGGCAGCCCCCCCGCGGGCAAGATAGCAAGCCAGCAGGGGCTGTCCGCGCTGCCGATATTTTCCCCCGCTGGCATCGCTGCCGCTGCCACGGGCCCGAAGGCAGCCCCCCCTGGGGCAAGATAGCAAGCCAGCAGGGGCTGTCCGCGCTGCCGATATTTCCCACCGCTGGCATCGCTGCCGCTGCCACGGGCCGAAGGCAGCCCCCGCGGGCAAGATAGCAAGCCAGCAGGGGCTGTCCGCGCTGCCGATATTTCCCACCGCTGGCATCGCTGCCGCTGCCCCGGGCCCGAAGGCAGCCCCCCGCGGGCAAGATAGCAAGCCAGCAGGGGCTGTCCGCGCTGCCGATATTTCCACCGCTGGCATCGCTGCCGCTGCCACGGGCCCGAAGGCAGCCCCCCGCGGGCAAGATAGCAAGCCAGCAGGGGCTGTCCGCGCTGCCGATATTTCCCACCGCTGGCATCGCTGCCGCTGCCACGGGCCCGAAGGCAGCCCCCGCGGGCAAGATAGCAAGCCAGCAGGGGCTGTCCGCGCTGCCGATATTTCCCACCGCTGGCATCGCTGCCGTGCCACGGGCCCGAAGGCAGCCCCCCCGCGGGCAAGATAGCAAGCCAGCAGGGGCTGTCCGCGCTGCCGATATTTCCCACGCTGGCATCGCTGCCGCTGCCCCGGGCCGAAGGCAGCCCCCCGCGGGCAAGATAGCAAGCCAGCAGGGGCTGTCCGCGCTGCCGATATTTCCCACCGCTGGCATCGCTGCCGCTGCCACGGGCCCGAAGGCAGCCCCCCGCGGGCAAGATAGCAAGCCAGCAGGGGCTGTCGCGCTGCCGATATTTCCCACCGTGGCATCGCTGCCGCTGCCCCGGGCCCGAAGGCAGCCCCCCGCGGGGCAAGATAGCAAGCCAGCAGGGGCTGTCCGCGCTGCCGATATTTCCCACCGCTGGCATCGCTGCCGCTGCCCCGGGCCCGAAGGCAGCCCCCCCGCGGGCAAGATAGCAAGCCAGCAGGGGCTGTCCGCGCTGCCGATATTTCCCACCGCTGGCATCGCTGCCGCTGCCACGGGCCCGAAGGCAGCCCCCCCGCGGGCAAGATAGCCAGCCAGCAGGGGCTGTCCGCGCTGCCGATATTTCCCACCGCTGGCATCGCTGCCGCTGCCCCGGGCCCGAAGGCAGCCCCCCGCGGGCAAGATAGCAAGCCAGCAGGGGCTGTCCGCGCTGCCGATATTTCCCACCGCTGGCATCGCTGCCGCTGCCCCGGGCCCGAAGGCAGCCCCCCCGCGGGCAAGATAGCAAGCCAGCAGGGGCTGTCCGCGCTGCCGATATTTCCCACCGCTGGCATCGCTGCCGCTGCCACGGGCCCGAAGGCAGCCCCCCCGCGGGCAAGATAGCAAGCCAGCAGGGGCTGTCCGCGCTGCCGATATTTCCCACCGCTGGCATCGCTGCCGCTGCCACGGGCCGAAGGCAGCCCCCCCGCGGGCAAGATAGCAAGCCAGCAGGGGCTGTCCGCGCTGCCGATATTTCCACCGCTGGCATCGCTGCCGCTGCCCCGGGCCCGAAGGCAGCCCCCCCGCGGGCAAGATAGCAAGCCAGCAGGGGCTGTCCGCGCTGCCGATATTTCCCACCGCTGGCATCGCTGCCGCTGCCCCGGGGCCGAAGGCAGCCCCCCGCGGGCAAGATAGCAAGCCAGCAGGGGCTGTCCGCGCTGCCGATATTTCCCACCGCTGGCATCGCTGCCGCTGCCCCGGGCCCGACGGCAGCCCCCCCGCGGGCAAGATAGCAAGCCAGCAGGGGCTGTCCCCGCGTCAGCCCCGTTGCCGTGAGCCTACCCCCTAGACGAATTTTCCTGCCAGCCTGGCCAGCCCAGCGTCCAGCCCGTGTTCGTCAACAAATCTGCGCTGCCGATTTTCCGCGACGGCCTCCAGCGGCATTTACCGCGCTGCCGATTTTTCCCACTGTTGTTATCGCTGCCGCTGCCCCAGCGTGTGCCTAGCCTCACCCGCGCGGGGGGCAGGCAAGAGCGCAGGGGGCCAGGGCCCGAAGGCAGCCCCCCCGCGGGTAAGATAGCAAGGCAGCAGGGGCTGTCCCCGCGTCAGCCCCCGTTGCGCAGCGCGGGCAGGGGAACCACTGCCGCGCGCGCGCGCGCCCAATCGCCCAAGAGCCCAAGGGCCCCAAGGGCCCCAGGCCTCAGGCCCCAGGCCCCAGGCCCCAGGCCCCAGCCCAGCGCCCAGGCCCCAGCGCCCAGCAGCGCCCAGCGCGGGCGCGGGCAGGGGCGCATCGCGCGGGCGCGCGCGTTGTGATTTTTATAGGGCGGTGGTCGGAATCGGGTCGTCGCCGGCCGGAAAACGGGTCATCGATGGCGGCGTTACTTCGGGCCGTGAGGCCCCCCACGTTAGTCCGAGCGTAGCAGCAGCCCCCGCGGCAGGCCTATGGGCGCCAGCCAGCGCGCCCCATGGCCACCCCCCTAAAGAGCTATAAGTGTTATTGCAGCTCTGGCAGGGGTAGACACTACTAGGTCCCAGCTGTCACCCCCCTCTAAAAAATTCATTTCTTGGTATTTTGAGCTGAAATTTTGCACATAGGTTGGCAAAATCCAATCCACCTTTATAAATTTTCCAGATGTTTTTTCGAGGTCGGGAAGTATTTTTTTTTATTTTCCTACCATTGAAAATCAAGGAAATACGCAAAAATAGGAACCGGCCCGGAATGACCCCAAATTCGGCTGGCAGCCTCACAAAAATATGGCTGATTTTACTGGATTGGTTTCACGTGGAAAGCACGACGTTTTCTTGGCGGGATGCGGGAAAACCGGCAGCGCGCTATGCGCGGCCAGCGGAGGAGCCCCGGGAAAAACTCTTGCTTTCACGGTCTTGGCCTCCCCTCCCCACCATGGCAGGCCTCTAATCCCCCCATCAGCAGTTGTAGCCGATAGGGCAGTGATTTGAACGACGCCGCCGGGTAATCGCACCCGGCCGACGCGGGGAGGAAGAGATCTCTTCTTCCAAGATAGCGAACAACACATCGGGAGTTATGTTGATAGGGCAGAGAATTGAATGACTCGTTGCGGGCAGCCAGCTGATAGGGCCTCCAGCTGCACAAATCCGCGCTGCCGATTTTTCCGACGTTGCCGATTTGTCTGAAACAGCCCCTCGTTCGTCCGCGCTGCCGATTCCAACACTGCCTGCTGTGTCTGAACAGCCCCTGTTTCGTCAGCGCGTCCCCTCGACGAATTTTCCTGCCTGGCCTGGACAGCCCAGCGTCCAGCCCGTGTTCGTCACCAAATCTGCGCTGCCGATTTTCCCGACGGGCCTCCAGCTGCACAAAATCCGCGCTGCGTTTTTTCCCACTGTTGGCATCGCTGCCGCTGCCCCTGCCCCAGCGTGTGCCTAGGCCCCCAGTCGTTTTTCGTCACGCCTAGGACTATAAACAGTCCGGACTCATCGCCAGCACCGGCTGCCGATTCTGCCGACTTCGCCGATTTCGTCGGCGCTGCCGATTCCAGCACTGCCCGCTGTGTCTGAACAGCCCCTGCTTCGTCAGCGCATCCCCTTGACGAATTTTCCTGCCTGGCCTGGACAGCCCAGCGTCCAGCCCATGTTCGTCAAAAAATCTGCGCTGCCGATTTTTCCCGCTGTGGGCATCGCTGCCGCTGCCCCAGCGCTGTGCCTAGGCCCCCAGTCTTTTTCGTCCGCCTAGGACTATAAACAGTCCAGACTCATCGCCAGCACCGGCTGCGATTCTGCCGACTTTGCGATTTCGTCGGCGCTGCCGATTCCAGCACTGCCCGCTGTGTCTGAACAGCCCCTGCTTCGTCAGCGCATCCCCTTGACGAATTTTCCTGCCTGGCCTGGACAGCCCAGCGTCCAGGCCCATGTTCGTCAAAAAATCTGCGCTGCAGATTTTTCCCGCTGTGGGCATCGCTGCCGCTGCCCCAGCGCGTGCCTAGGCCCCCAGTCTTTTTCGTCACGCCTAGGACTATAAACAGTCCAGACTCATCGCCAGCACCGGCTGCCGTTTCTGCCGACTTTGCCGATTTCGTCGGCGCTGCCGATTCCAGCACTGCCCGCTGTGTCTGAACAGCCCCTGCTTCGTCAGCGCATCCCCTTGACGAATTTTCCTGCCTGGCTGGACAGCCCAGCGTCCAGCCATGTTCGTCAAAAAATCTGCGCTGCCGATTTTTTTCCGCTGTGGGCATCGCTGCCGCTGCCCCAGCGCGTGCCTAGGCCCCCAGTCTTTTTCGTCACGCCTAGGACTATAAACAGTCCGGACTCCTCGCCTAGCCCGGCTGCCGATTCTGCCGACTTGGCCGATTTCGTCGGCGCTGCCGATTTCTAGCCAATGCACCGCTTGTGTTCTGAACAACGCACCTGCTTTCGTCAGCGCTATCTCCTTGACGAATTTTTCCTGCCTGTGCCTGGACAAGCCCAGCGTTCCAGCCCATGTTCTTTGTTTAGTGCAAATAATCTGCGCTGCCGATTTTTCCCGTAGTGGGCATCGCTGCCGCATGCCCCAGCGCGTGCCTAGGCCCCCAGTCTTTTTCGTCACGCCTTGGACTTATAAACAGTCCGGACTCATCGCCAGGCACCGGCTGCCGGATTCTGCCGACTTCGCCTATTTCGTCGGCGTGCCGATTTCAGCACTGCCGG
>JAQIZT010000622.1:15000-20119 GCA_029228515.1 Populus alba x Populus x berolinensis | reverse complement strand
ACTTCTCCTTCCTCTAAAAGATAAGTTCAGTGGACTTCTCGCGACGTCGCCGCGGCGAACCGCCCAACGTCGCCGCGATCCGAACACTTCACCGACCATTCAATCGTAGTAGCGACGGCGGTGTGAAATAGGCAGGACGTAGTCAACGCGAGCTGATGACTCGCGCTTACTAGAATTCCTCGTTGAAGACCAACAAATTGCAATGATCTATCCCATCAACACGATGAAATTTCAAAGATTTCCACCCGGCCTGTCGGCCAAGGCTATAGACTCGTTGAAAATTACTAGCATCGGACGTCTTCCTCAAGACTACAGTGTAGCGCGCGGTCGGGCCCAGAACATCTAAGGGCATCACAAGACCTGTTATTGCCTCAAACTTCCTTGGCCTGGAAGACATAGATCCCCTACTAAGAAGCTGGCCAGCGGAGGGTCACCTCCGCATAGCTAGTTAGCAGAAGCTGTAGGTCTCGTTCGTTAACGGAATTAACCAGACAAATCAGTCTCCACCAACTAAGAACGACCATGCACCACCCACCCCATAGATTCAAGAAAGAGCCTCTCAATCTGTCCAATCCTTACTATTCGCCGCGGACCTGTAAGGTTACGCGCGTCCCCCGTGTTGAGTCAAATTAAGCCGCAGCTCCACTCCTGTGTGCCCTTTCCGTCAAATGTACCTTTAAGTGTTCAGCCTTGCGACCATACTCCCCCCCAGAAACCCAAAAACGTTGATTTCTCATAAGTGCTGGCGGAGTCCTAGAAGCAACATCCTATCCGCCAATCCCTGGTCGGCATCGTTTATGGTTGAGACTAGGAACGTATCTGATCGTCTTCCCGAGCCCCAACTTTCGTTGTTGAATAATGAAAACATCCTTGGCAAATGGCTTTCGCAGTTGGTTCGTCTTTTCATACAGCCAAGAATTTCACCTCTGACTATGAAATTCGAAGCCGCCACTCCGACTGTCCCTGTTAATCATTACTTCCGATCCCGAAGGCCAACACAATAGGATCGAAATCCTATGATGTTATCCCATGCTAATGGGTATCCAGAGCGTAGGGTTGCGTTGAGGCACTCTAAATATTCGTTCAAAGTTAACAGCACCCTTAGGCACGACCCGGCCAGTATATGCCAGGAGCGCATCGCCGGTAGAAGGATCGAGGCGACCGGTGCATCACCTGAGGCGGACCGGCCGACCCAACCCAAAGTCTCAACTACGACTTTTTTAACTGCAACAACTTAAATAATACGCTATTGTGGAGCTGGAATTACCCCGCGGCTGTGATCAAGCGAGTGGCACACAAAGACTTGCCCTCCAATGATCCTCGTTTAAGGGATTTAGAGTGTACTCATATCCAATTAGCCAGACTCGAAAGAGGCCCGTATTGTTATTTATTGTCACTCAAACCATCCCCGTGTCAGGGATTGGGTAATTTTGCGCGCCTGGCTTGCCATTCCTTGGATGGTGGTAGCCGTTTCTCAGGCCTCCCTCCTCGCGGAATCAACCCTAATTCTCTCCGTCACCCGTCACCACCATGGTAGGCCTCTATCAGCTACCATCGAAAGTTTGATACGGGCAGAAATTTGAATGAATCGCGTCCGCCATCGCACTAAGCTGGCCGAGTGGCGAATTCCGTCGAGTTTAATCATGAATCATCAGAGCAACGGGCAGAGCCCGCGACGACCCATTTATCTAATAAAGTGCGTGCCCTTCCAGAAGTCGGGTTTGTTGCACGTATTAACTCTAGAATTACGACGGATATCCGAGTAGCAAAATACCATCAAACAAACTATAACTGATTTAATGAGCCATATCGAATTTTTCACATCCTGGAATTAGTTCATACTTACACATGCATGGCTTAATCTTTGAGACAAAGACAAGCATATACTACTACTATACGGACAGGATCATAACCAGGTAGCATTCAAGCGACACCACGACACGCAAACGATCCCCGACGCCGATGAGACGAGGGGCCGAGACGGGCTAGGAAGTCATTCTTATCGAGCACGAGCGGCTCTAACGGGACGGTCGCATGCGGAGCCCCCCCACAGCGCCGGCATCGCAATTCCGCAATACACCAAAGCACGAAGCGACCGCACGTGGCCAGTTCGGCGGGATTCCGCTCGACTGGAACACGGGCGCCGCTGCTTAAAAAGTTCGCCACCGCGCCGCAACGGGAGGCGCGCGGCGGAGAGGAGGGACAAGCTTCACATTCAAATTTCCCAAGACAGAAGTGGGTACACAGCACAGGAACCCCCAGCCTCGCCGCAAAGGCACCCATGGGGGCCTTAGGGCCGAGAGTGAATGGGGCAGCAGGCCGACAGTTTCGTTGCACAAGCACGGAGCCCTGCCGACACGGACAGCCCAATTACCGCTCCATGAGGGCGACTCTGCGTACAACGCACATACAATCCCGACGAGCGAACCACGGCCACGAGGGCAAGTGGAACACACCCGAGAGAGATCGTGCCCGCTCCGCTGGACGCGAAAGGATCCTCGAAAGGGACAAGCAACACGCCTGCAGGGGGAACGCGAAGGAACTCGAAGGGACAAGACCACAAGCCGCGGGGAACGCGGGGATCTCGAAGGGACACGCAACAAGCCCGCGGGGGGGACGCGGCGGATCTCGAAGGGACAGGCCGCGGGGGGGAGCAACGGGGACAATCATTCGGGGGGCCATCTGCCTCAGCTCGGAAGACGAGGCCAGGCCTCGCAGCGGCACATAAAAATCGCGCATAGGAGCTTGGGGATGGCGATGAGAGCCAAGCACCTTGGCAGGAGCGCCGCAACTGAATGCAGCACGCCCAACAAGCGTAACAGCTCTCCTCGCAATCACCCAAGCATCGGACGTCCCGCACCAGTACACTCGGCCAAGCCTCACAGCTTGCGAGCACAGGCAGCGGCCACCGCTGCCGTGACGTCACGCCAAGCCAAGTGGGCGCGTTGGGCTAGCCAAGCGTACACTTGCCACGAAGGTAATCCCTGATTAAGATGCCCCACACCCGCGACCTGCGGATAAGCAGCACCCAACGCGCCCAACGGCTTGGAGCGGGACACGGCAGCGGTGGCAGGAATCGGGACGTCGACGTTAACTAGCGCCAAGCACCGTTGGGCGCGTTGGGGCTGCCAACACCTTGGCACGAGGGGAATCCTGTTAAGGCCCCCACGCCCGAGACCAGCGTATAAGCAGCCCCAACGCGCCCCAACCCTTGGAAAAGCTTTGACGGGAATGATTCCGGCCACCGCCTCCGGGACGTCCGCGGCAAGCTGAGAGGCCCGCGTTCGGCTGCCAGCACCTTGAAGCGTGAGCGTCGTTGCGAGTGTAAGGCCCCACGCCCACGCCGCGGATAAGCAGCCCCAACGCGCCCAACGGCTTGGAGCGGGTCCCGGGGACGGTGGCACGGAATCGTGACGTCGCGCCAAGGCCGTTTGGCGCGTTGGGGCAGCCTATAGTTTGGCACGAGCGCTGGCAAATCAGAGTGCGTGCGCACGAACCGCAGCAACCCATAAGCAGCCCCAACGCGCCCAACGGCTTGGAGCGGGTCACAGGGACGGTGACCGAATCGTGATCGTCGCCGGCCCGGAAAACGGGTCATACGATGGCGGCGTTACTTTTTCGGGCCTTGAGGCCCCCCACGTTAGTCCGAGTATAGCAGCAGCCCACAAATCCCACCGCGGCGATGCGCGAGCGGAGTGTCGTGCCAGCCAGCGCAGCCCCATGGGCCAGTCAGGGTGCACCCCCCAAAAGAAGCTATAAGTGTTATTGCAGCTCTTACAGGGGTAGACACTACTAGTCCCCAGCTGTCACCCCACCTCTAAAAAATTCATTTCTTGGTAATTATTGAGCTGAAATTTTGCACATAGGCTGGCAAAAATCCAATCCAACTTTATAAATTTTCCCAGATTTTTTCGAGGTCGGGAAGTATTTTATTTTATTTTCCTACCATTAAAAATCAAGGAAATACGCAAAAATAGGAACCGGCCCGGAATGACCCCAAATTTGGCTGGCAGCCTCACAAAAATATGGCTGATTTTACTGGATTGGTTTCATGTGGAACGCACGACGTTTTCTTGGCGGGATGCGAGAAAACGGCAGCGCGCATGCGCGGCCACGACGTCGGGCTGGCCCCAGCAGCGCCTAGCCTCTCCCCGCGCGGGGGCAGGCAAGAGCGCAGCTGCCCGGGCCCGAAGGCAGCCCCCCCGCGGGCAAGATAGCAAGCCAGCAGGGGCTGTCCGCGCTGCCGATATTTCCCACCGCTGGCATCGCTGCCGCTGCCGGGCCCGAAGGCAGCCCCCCCGCGGGCAAGATAGCAAGCCAGCAGGGGCTGTCCGCGCTGCCGATATTTCCCACCGCTGGCATCGCTGCCGCTGCCACGGGCCCGAAGGCAGCCCCCCCGCGGGCAAGATAGCAAGCCAGCAGGGGCTGTCCGCGCTGCCGATATTTCCCACCGCTGGCATCGCTGCCGCTGCCCCGGGCCCGAAGGCAGCCCCCCCCGCGGCAAGATAGCAAGCCAGCAGGGGCTGTCCGCGCTGCCGATATTTCCCACCGCTGGCATCGCTGCCGCTGCCCCGGCCCGAAGGCAGCCCCCCCGCGGGCAAGATAGCAAGCCAGCAGGGGCTGTCCGCGCTGCCGATATTTCCCACCGCTGGCATCGCTGCCGCTGCCGGGCCCGACGGCAGCCCCCCCGCGGGCAAGATAGCAAGCCAGCAGGGGCTGTCCCCGCGTCAGCCCCCGTTGCCGTGAGCCTACCCCCTAGACGAATTTTCCTGCCAGGCCTGGCCAGCCCAGCGTCCAGCCCGTGTTCGTCAACAAATCTGCGCTGCCCGATTTTCCGCGACGGTCCACCCAGCGGCATTTACCGCGCTGGCCATATTTTCCCACTGTTGTTATCGCTAGCCGCTGCCCCAGCGTGTGCCTAGCCTCACCCCTCGCGGGGGCAGGCAAGAGCGCAGGGGGCCAGGGCCCGAAGGCAGCCCCCCCGCGGGTTAAGATAGCAAGGCAAGACAGGGGCTGTACCCCTCGTCAGCCCCCGTTGCGCCAGCCGCGGCAGGGGAACCACCTGCCCGCGCGCAAAGCGCCGCCGCCCAATCGCCCAAGAGCCCAAGGGCCCCCAAGG
>JAQIZT010000622.1:0-5000 GCA_029228515.1 Populus alba x Populus x berolinensis | reverse complement strand
GGACGGTGGCCGGAATCGTGACGTCGCGCCAAGCCGTTGGGCGCGTTGGGGCTGCCTATTGGTTGGCACGAGCGCTGGCAAATCAGAGTGCGTGCGCGCCCGCAGCCGCGGATAAGCAGCCCCAACGCGCCCAACGGCTTGGAGCGGGTCACAGGGACGGTGGCCGGAATCGGGTCGTCGCCGGCCGGAAAACGGGTCATCGATGGCGGCGTTACTTCGGGCCATGAGGCCCCCCACGTTAGTCCGAGTATAGCAGCAGCCCACAAATCCCCCGCGGCAGGCCTATGGGCGCCAGCCAGCGCGCCCCATGGCCAGTCAGGGGGCACCCCCCTAAAGAGCTATAAGTGTTATTGCAGCTCTGGCAGGGGTAGACACTACTAGGTCCCAGCTGTCACCCCCCCTCTAAAAAATTCATTTCTTGGTATTTTGAGCTGAAATTTTGCACATAGGCTGGCAAAAATCCAATCCAACTTTATAAATTTTCCCAGATTTTTTCGAGGTCGGGAAGTATTTTATTTTATTTTCCTACCATTAAAAATCAAGGAAATACGCAAAAATAGGAACCGGCCCGGAATGACCCCAAATTTGGCTGGCAGCCTCACAAAAATATGGCTGATTTTACTGGATTGGTTTCATGTGGAACGCACGACGTTTTCTTGGCGGGATGCGAGAAAACCGGCAGCGCGCATGCGCGGCCAGCGACGTCGGGCTGGCCCCAGCAGCGCCTAGCCTCTCCCGCGCGGGGGGCAGGCAAGAGCGCAGCTGCCCCGGGCCCGAAGGCAGCCCCCCCGCGGGCAAGATAGCAAGCCAGCAGGGGCTGTCCGCGCTGCCGATATTTCCCACCGCTGGCATCGCTGCCGCTGCCACGGGCCCGAAGGCAGCCCCCCCGCGGGCAAGATAGCAAGCCAGCAGGGGCTGTCCGCGCTGCCGATATTTCCCACCGCTGGCATCGCTGCCGCTGCCCCGGGCCCGAAGGCAGCCCCCCCGCGGGCAAGATAGCAAGCCAGCAGGGGCTGTCCGCGCTGCCGATATTTCCCACCGCTGGCATCGCTGCCGCTGCCACGGGCCCGAAGGCAGCCCCCCCGCGGGCAAGATAGCAAGCCAGCAGGGGCTGTCCGCGCTGCCGATATTTCCCACCGCTGGCATCGCTGCCGCTGCCCCGGGCCCGAAGGCAGCCCCCCCGCGGGCAAGATAGCAAGCCAGCAGGGGCTGTCCGCGCTGCCGATATTTCCCACCGCTGGCATCGCTGCCGCTGCCACGGGCCCGAAGGCAGCCCCCCCGCGGGCAAGATAGCAAGCCAGCAGGGGCTGTCCGCGCTGCCGATATTTCCCACCGCTGGCATCGCTGCCGCTGCCACGGGCCCGAAGGCAGCCCCCCCGCGGGCAAGATAGCAAGCCAGCAGGGGCTGTCCGCGCTGCCGATATTTCCCACCGCTGGCATCGCTGCCGCTGCCACGGGCCCGAAGGCAGCCCCCCCGCGGGCAAGATAGCAAGCCAGCAGGGGCTGTCCGCGCTGCCGATATTTCCCACCGCTGGCATCGCTGCCGCTGCCACGGGCCCGAAGGCAGCCCCCCCGCGGGCAAGATAGCAAGCCAGCAGGGGCTGTCCGCGCTGCCGATATTTCCCACCGCTGGCATCGCTGCCGCTGCCACGGGCCCGAAGGCAGCCCCCCCGCGGGCAAGATAGCAAGCCAGCAGGGGCTGTCCGCGCTGCCGATATTTCCCACCGCTGGCATCGCTGCCGCTGCCCCGGGCCCGAAGGCAGCCCCCCCGCGGGCAAGATAGCAAGCCAGCAGGGGCTGTCCGCGCTGCCGATATTTCCCACCGCTGGCATCGCTGCCGCTGCCACGGGCCCGAAGGCAGCCCCCCCGCGGGCAAGATAGCAAGCCAGCAGGGGCTGTCCGCGCTGCCGATATTTCCCACCGCTGGCATCGCTGCCGCTGCCCCGGGCCCGAAGGCAGCCCCCCCGCGGGCAAGATAGCAAGCCAGCAGGGGCTGTCCGCGCTGCCGATATTTCCCACCGCTGGCATCGCTGCCGCTGCCACGGGCCCGAAGGCAGCCCCCCCGCGGGCAAGATAGCAAGCCAGCAGGGGCTGTCCGCGCTGCCGATATTTCCCACCGCTGGCATCGCTGCCGCTGCCCGGGCCCGAAGGCAGCCCCCCCGCGGGCAAGATAGCAAGCCAGCAGGGGCTGTCCGCGCTGCCGATATTTCCCACCGCTGGCATCGCTGCCGCTGCCACGGGCCCGAAGGCAGCCCCCCCGCGGGCAAGATAGCAAGCCAGCAGGGGCTGTCCGCGCTGCCGATATTTCCCACCGCTGGCATCGCTGCCGCTGCCACGGGCCCGAAGGCAGCCCCCCCGCGGGCAAGATAGCAAGCCAGCAGGGGCTGTCCGCGCTGCCGATATTTCCCACCGCTGGCATCGCTGCCGCTGCCCCGGGCCCGAAGGCAGCCCCCCCGCGGGCAAGATAGCAAGCCAGCAGGGGCTGTCCGCGCTGCCGATATTTCCCACCGCTGGCATCGCTGCCGCTGCCACGGGCCCGAAGGCAGCCCCCCCGCGGGCAAGATAGCAAGCCAGCAGGGGCTGTCCGCGCTGCCGATATTTCCCACCGCTGGCATCGCTGCCGCTGCCCCGGGCCCGAAGGCAGCCCCCCCGCGGGCAAGATAGCAAGCCAGCAGGGGCTGTCCGCGCTGCCGATATTTCCCACCGCTGGCATCGCTGCCGCTGCCCCGGGCCCGAAGGCAGCCCCCCCGCGGGCAAGATAGCAAGCCAGCAGGGGCTGTCCGCGCTGCCGATATTTCCCACCGCTGGCATCGCTGCCGCTGCCCCGGGCCCGAAGGCAGCCCCCCCGCGGGCAAGATAGCAAGCCAGCAGGGGCTGTCCGCGCTGCCGATATTTCCCACCGCTGGCATCGCTGCCGCTGCCCCGGGCCCGACGGCAGCCCCCCCGCGGGCAAGATAGCAAGCCAGCAGGGGCTGTCCCCGCGTCAGCCCCCGTTGCCGTGAGCCTACCCCCTAGACGAATTTTCCTGCCAGGCCTGGCCAGCCCAGCGTCCAGCCCGTGTTCGTCAACAAATCTGCGCTGCCGATTTTCCGCGACGGGCCTCCAGCGGCATTTACCGCGCTGCCGATTTTTCCCACTGTTGTTATCGCTGCCGCTGCCCCAGCGTGTGCCTAGCCTCACCCGCGCGGGGGGCAGGCAAGAGCGCAGGGGGCCAGGGCCCGAAGGCAGCCCCCCCGCGGGTAAGATAGCAAGGCAGCAGGGGCTGTCCCCGCGTCAGCCCCCGTTGCGCAGCGCGGCAGGGGAACCACTGCCGCGCGCGCGCGCGCGCCCAATCGCCCAAGAGCCCAAGGGCCCCCAAGGGCCCCAGGCCCTCAGGCCCCAGGCCCCCAGGCCCCAGCGCCCCAGGCCCCAGCGCCCCAGCGCCCAGCGCGGGCGCGGGCGGGCGCGCGCGCGCGCGCGCGCGTGTGATTTTTATAGGGCGGTGGTCGGAATCGGGTCGTCGCCGGCCGGAAAACGGGTCATCGATGGCGGCGTTACTTCGGGCCGTGAGGCCCCCCACGTTAGTCCGAGCGTAGCAGCAGCCCCCGCGGCAGGCCTATGGGCGCCAGCCAGCGCGCCCCATGGCCACCCCCCTAAAGAGCTATAAGTGTTATTGCAGCTCTGGCAGGGGTAGACACTACTAGGTCCCAGCTGTCACCCCCCCTCTAAAAAATTCATTTCTTGGTATTTTGAGCTGAAATTTTGCACATAGGTTGGCAAAAATCCAATCCACCTTTATAAATTTTCCCAGATTTTTTCGAGGTCGGGAAGTATTTTTTTTTATTTTCCTACCATTGAAAATCAAGGAAATACGCAAAAATAGGAACCGGCCCGGAATGACCCCAAATTCGGCTGGCAGCCTCACAAAAATATGGCTGATTTTACTGGATTGGTTTCACGTGGAAAGCACGACGTTTTCTTGGCGGGATGCGGGAAAACCGGCAGCGCGCATGCGCGGCCAGCGGAGGAGCCCCGGGAAAACTCTTGCTTTCACGGTCTTGGCCTCCCCTCACCACCATGGCAGGCCTCTAATCCCCCCCATCAGCAGTTGTAGCCGATAGGGCAGTGATTTGAACGACGCCGCCGGGTAATCGCACCCGGCCGACGCGGGGAGGAAGAGATCTCTTCTTCCAAGATAGCGAACAACACATCGGGAGTTATGTTGATAGGGCAGAGAATTGAATGACTCGTTGCGGGCAGCCAGCTGATAGGGCCTCCAGCTGCACAAATCCGCGCTGCCGATTTTTCCGACGTTGCCGATTTGTCTGAACAGCCCCTCGTTCGTCCGCGCTGCCGATTCCAACACTGCCTGCTGTGTCTGAACAGCCCCTGTTTCGTCAGCGCGTCCCCTCGACGAATTTTCCTGCCTGGCCTGGACAGCCCAGCGTCCAGCCCGTGTTCGTCACCAAATCTGCGCTGCCGATTTTCCCCGACGGGCCTCCAGCTGCACAAATCCGCGCTGCCGATTTTTCCCACTGTTGGCATCGCTGCCGCTGCCCCTGCCCCAGCGTGTGCCTAGGCCCCCAGTCGTTTTCGTCACGCCTAGGACTATAAACAGTCCGGACTCATCGCCAGCACCGGCTGCCGATTCTGCCGACTTCGCCGATTTCGTCGGCGCTGCCGATTCCAGCACTGCCCGCTGTGTCTGAACAGCCCCTGCTTCGTCAGCGCATCCCCTTGACGAATTTTCCTGCCTGGCCTGGACAGCCCAGCGTCCAGCCCATGTTCGTCAAAAAATCTGCGCTGCCGATTTTTCCCGCTGTGGGCATCGCTGCCGCTGCCCCAGCGCGTGCCTAGGCCCCCAGTCTTTTTCGTCAAGCCTAGGACTATAAACGTCCAGACTCATCGCCAGCACCGGCTGCCGATTCTGCCGACTTTGCCGATTTCGTCGGCGCTGCCGATTCCAGCACTGCCCGCTGTGTCTGAACAGCCCCTGCTTCGTCAGCGCATCCCCTTGACGA
>JAQIZT010000621.1:0-20142 GCA_029228515.1 Populus alba x Populus x berolinensis | reverse complement strand
CCAGTCCACCGGCAGGACGAGAGTACCGGATCAAAAGGTCCTTATCTATAGATCCGACCGTTGGATGGCGCTCAAATTTTTTCTCGAGTTTTCGAGAGGCTGTTTCCAATGGAGTAAGTCGAATCAAGATGAAATTGCGACGACGTCCTGTCGGCCAGTCCACCGCAGGACGAGAGTACCGGATCAAAAGGTCCTTATCTATAGATCCGACCGTTGGATGGCTCTCAAATTTTTTCTCGAGTTTCCAAAGCTGTTTCCAATGGAGAAGAGTCGAATCAAGATGAAATGCGACGACGTCCTGTCTGGCCAGTCCACCGGCAGGACGAGAGTAAGGATCAAAAAGGTCTTATCTATAGATCCGACCGTTGGATGGCGCTCAAATTTTTTCTCGAGTTTCCAAAGGCTGTTTCCAATGGAGAAGCGTCGAATCAAGATGAAATAGCGACGACGTCCTGTCGGGCCAGTCCACCACAGGACGACAGTACCGAGGATCAAAAAGTCCATATCTATAGATCCGAACCGTTGGATCGCTCTCAAATTTTTCACTCGAGTTTTCGGAGGCTGTTTCCAATGGAGTAGCGTCGAATCGAGATGAAATGCGACGACGTCCTGTCGGGCCAGTCCACGGCAGACGAGAGTACCGGATCAAAAGGTCCTTATCTATAGATCCGACCGTTGGATGGCTCTCAAATTTTTTTCTCGAGTTTCCAAAGGCTGTTTCCAATGGAGAAGAGTCGAATCAAGATGAAATTGCGACGACGTCCTGTCTCGCCAGTCCACCGGCAGGACGAGAGTACCGGATCAAAAGTCCATATCTATAGATCCGACCGTTGGATCGCTCTCAAATTTTTTTTCACGAGTTTTTCGGAGGCTATTTCCAATGGAGTAGCGTCGAATCGAGATGAAATGGCGACGACGTCCTGTCGGGCCAGTCCACCGGCACGACGAGAGTACCCGATCAAAAGGTCCCTATCTATAGATCCGACCGTTGGATCGCTCTCAAATTTTTTCTCGAGTTTCCAAAGGCTGTTTCCAATGGAGAAGAGTCGAATCAAGATGAAATTGCGACGACGTCCAGTCTGGCCAGTCCATCGGCAGGACGAGAGTGCCGGATCAAAAAGTCCATATCTATAGATCCGACCGTTGGATGGCGCTCAAATTGTTTTCACGAGTTTTCGGAGGCTGTTCCCATGGAGCAGCGTCGAATCGAGGGGAAATGGCGACGACGTCCTGTCGGGCCAGTCCACCGCAGACGAGAGTAACCGGATCAAAAGGTCCTTATCTATAGATCCGACCGTTGGATGGCGCTCAAAATTTTTCACGAGTTTTCGGAGGCTGTTTCCAATGGAGAAGCGTCGAAATCAGATGAAATAGCGACGACGTCCTGTCGGCCAGTCCACCGGCAGGACGAGAGTACCGGATCAAAAAGTCCATATCTATAGATCCGACCGTTGGATCGCTCTCAAATTTTTTTCTCGAGTTTCCAAAGGCTGTTTCCAATGGAGAAGAGTCGAATCAAGATGAAATTGCGACGACGTCCTTTCTGGCCAGTCCACCGGCAGGACGAGAGTACCGGATCAAAAAGTCCATATCTATAGATCCGACCGTTGGATGGCGCTCAAATTTTTTTTCACGAGTTTTCGGAGGCTGTTTCCCATGGAGTAGCGTCGAATCGAGAGGAAATACGACGACGTCCTGTCGGGCCAGTCCACCGGCAGGACGAGAGTACCGGATCAAAAGGTCCTATCTATAGATCCGACCGTTGGATGGCGCTCAAATTTTTTCACGAGTTTTCGGAGGCTGTTTCCAATGGAGTAGTGTCGAATCAAGATGAAATTGTAACAACGTCCTGTCGGGCCAGTCCACCGGCAGGACGAGAGTACCGGATCAAAAGGTCCTTATCTATAGATCCGACCGTTGGATGGCTCTCAAATTTTTTCTCGAGTTTCCAAAGGCTGTTTCCAATGGAGAAGAGTCGAATCAAGATGAAATTGCGACGACGTCCTGTCTGGCCAGTCCACCGGCAGGACGAGAGTACCGGATCAAAAAGGTCCTTATCTATAGATCCGACCGTTGGATGGCGCTCAAATTTTTTCTCGAGTTTCCAAAGGCTGTTTCCAATGGAGAAGCGTCGAATCAAGATGAAATAGCGACGACGTCCTGTCGGGCCAGTCCACCAGCAGGACGAGAGTACCGGATAAAAAGTCCATATCTATAGATCCGACCGTTGGATCGCTCTCAAATTTTTTCACGAGTTTTCGGAGGCTGTTTCCAATGGAGTAGCGTCGAATCGAGATGAAATCGCGACGACGTCCTGTCGGGGCCAGTCCACCGGCAGACGAGAGTACCGGATCAAAAGGTCCTTATCTATAGATCCGACCGTTGGATGGCTCTCAAATTTTTTTCTCGAGTTTCCAAAGGCTGTTTCCAATGGAGAAGAGTCCAGAATCAAGATGAAATTGCGACGACGTCCTGTCTCGCCAGTCCACCGGCAGGACGAGAGTACCGGATCAAAAGTCCATATCTATAGATCCGACCGTTGGATCGCTCTCAAATTTTTTCACGAGTTTTCGGAGGCTGTTTCCAATGGAGTAGCGTCGAATCGAGATGAAATGGCGACGACGTCCTGTCGGGCCAGTCCACCGGCACGACGAGAGTACCCGATCAAAAGGTCCCTATCTATAGATCCGACCGTTGGATCGCTCTCAAATTTTTTTCTCGAGTTTCCAAAGGCTGTTTCCAATGGAGAAGAGTCGAATCAAGATGAAATGCGACGACGTCCTGTCTGGCCAGTCCACCGGCAGGACGAGAGTACCGGATCAAAAAGTCCATATCTATAGATCCGACCGTTGGATGGCGCTCAAATTTTTTTCACGAGTTTTCGGAGGCTGTTCCCCATGGAGAGCGTCGAATCGAGGGAAATGCGACGACGTCCTGTCGGCCAGTCCACCGGCAGGACGAGAGTACCGGATCAAAAGGTCCTTATCTATAGATCCGACCGTTGGATGGCGCTCAAATTTTTTCACGAGTTTTCGGAGGCTGTTTCCAATGGAGAAGCGTCGAATCAAGATGAAAGCGACGACGTCCTGTCGGGCCAGTCCACCGGCAGGACGAGAGTACCGGATCAAAAAGTCCATATCTATAGATCCGACCGTTGGATCGCTCTCAAATTTTTTTCTCGAGTTTCCAAAGGCTGTTTCCAATGGGGAAGAGTCGGATCAAGATGAAATTGCGACGACGACGTCCTGTCTGGCCAGTCCACCGGCAGGACGAGAGTACCGGATCAAAAAGTCCATATCTATAGATCCGACCGTTGGATGGCGCTCAAATTTTTTTCACGAGTTTTCCAAGGCTGTTTCCAATGGAGAAGCGTCGAATCGAGATGAAATGCGACGACGTCCTGTCGGGCCAGTCCACCGCAGGACGAGAGTACCGGATCAAAAGGTCCTTATCTATAGATCCGACCGTTGGATGGCGCTCAAATTTTTTCACCGAGTTTTCGGAGGCTGTTTCCAATGGAGTAGCGTCGAATCAAGATGAAATTGCGACGACGTCCTGTCGGGCCAGTCCACCGGCAGGACGAGAGTACCGGATCAAAAGGTCCTATCTATAGATCCGACCGTTGGATGGCTCTCAAATTTTTTTCTCGAGTTTCCAAAGGCTGTTTCCAATGGAGAAGAGTCGAATCAAGATGAAATTGCGACGACGTCCTGTCTGGCCAGTCCACCGGCAGGAGACGAGTACCGGATCAAAAAGTCCTTATCTATAGATCCGACCGTTGGATGCGCTCAAATTTTTTTCTCGAGTTTCCAAAGGCTGTTTCCAATGGAGAGCGTCGAATCAAGATGAAATAGCGACGACGTCCTGTCGGGCCAGTCCACCGGCAGGACGAGAGTACCCGATCAAAAAGTCCATATCTATAGATCCGACCGTTGGATCGCTCTCAAATTTTTTCACGAGTTTTCGGAGGCTGTTTCCAATGGAGTAGCGTCGAATCGAGATGAAATTGCGACGACGTCCTGTCGGCCAGTCCACCGGCAGACGAGAGTACCGGATCAAAAGGTCCATATCTATAGATCCGACCGTTGGATGGCTCTCAAATTTTTTTCTCGAGTTTCCAAAGGCTGTTTCCAATGGAGAAGAGTCGAATCAAGATGAAATTGCGACGACGTCCTGTCGGGCCAGTCCACCGGCAGGACGAGAGTACCGGATCAAAAGTCCATATCTATAGATCCGACCGTTGGATCGCTCTCAAATTTTTTCACGAGTTTTCGGAGGCTGTTCCAATGGAGTAGCGTCGAATCGAGATGAAATGGCGACGACGTCCTGTCGGGCCAGTCCACCGGCAGGACGAGAGTACCCGATCAAAAATGGTCCCTATCTATAGATTCGACCGACCGTTGGATCGCGCTCTCAAATTTTTTTCTCGACGTTTTCCAATGGCTGTTTCCAATGGAGAAGAGTCTATTCGTGATGAAATGGCGACGACGTTTTTTCTCCGGTCTGGCGAGATCCACCGGCAGGACGGTGAGTACCAGATTCAAAAAGTCCATATCTAAAGATCCGACTGTTGGATGGCGCATCAATTTTTTTTCACGATGTTTTCGGAGGATCTGTTTCCCATGGTGTAGCGTTTCAAATCCGAGAGGAAATGGCGACGACTTCCTGTCGGGTCAGTCCAAGCAGGTCGAGAGTACCGGATCAAAAGGTCTTTATGTATAGATTCCGACCGTTTTGGATGGCGCTCAAATTTTTTCACGCGGTTTTTCGGTGGCTGTTTCCAATGGAAAGTAGTGTCGAATCGAGATGAAATTGTAACATCGTTGCTGTCGGGCCAGTCCACCGGCACGACGAGGAGTACCCGATCAAAATGTCCGTATCTATAGAGATGCTGACCGTTGGATCGCTATCTAATATTTTTCATCGAGTTTCTCAAGGCTGTCTGCCCCAGTGGGTAGAAAGAGTCGAAAATCAAGATGAAATTGCGACGACGGTCCAGGTCTGCCTGTACAGTCCATCTGGCAGGACCGAGAGTGCCGGATCAAAAAGGTCCATATCTATAGAGTTTCCGGACCGTTGGATGGCGCTCAAATTGTTTTCACGAGTTTGTTCGGAAGGCTGTTTCCCATGGAAGCAGCGTTCGAATAGAATCGACGGGGGACATGGCGACGACGTCCTGCCGGGCCAGTCCACCAGCAGGACGATGAGAATTCGGGATGCATAACATGGTTTCCTTATTATAATAGATTCCGACCGTTTGGATCGGGCTCATAATCTTTTTCACGATGTTTTCACGGAGGCTTGTTTCCAATGGAGATGCGTCGAAACAAGATGAAAGTAGCGACGACGGTCCTGTGTCGGGCCACGATGTCCACCGGCAGGACGACAGTACCGGATCAAAAAAGTCCATATCTATAGACCCCGCACGTTGGGATCGCTCTCAACTTTTTTTCGCGTGTTTCCAAAGGCTAGTTTCCAATGGGGAAGAGTCGGATCGCAAGATGAACATTGCTGCGGACGTCCTTTCTTGGACTCCACCGGTCGGGACGGGGTACTACCGGATCAAGAAAGCCCATATCTATAGATCCGCTTGTTGCGATTGGCGCTCACAATTTTTGTCACGAGTGTTTCGGATGGGCTGGTTTCCAATGGTAGTAGCGTCGAATCGTGAGGAAATGACGACGACGGGTCCTGTCGGGCGGCAGTCCATGGCAGGACGGAGAGTACCGGATCAAAAGTCTGTCCTTATCTATAGATCCAACCATTGGATGGCTGCTCAAATATTTTTCTCACGATGTTTTCGGAGGCTGTTTCCAATGGAGTGAGTGAGTGTCGAATCAAGATGAAAATTGAAAACAACGGCGTCCTGTAGGGGCCAGTCCCCGGCAGGACAAGAGTACCGGATCAAAAGGTCCTTTATCTATAGATCCGGCGTTGGATGGCTCTCAAATTTTTTTCTTCGTGTATTCCAAAGGCTTGTTTCTAATGGAGAAGAGTCCAAATCATGATGAAATGTGCGACGACGTCCTGTCTGGCCCAGTCCACCGGCAGGACGAGAGTTACAGGATTCAAAAAGTTCCTTATCTATAGAATCCGACCGTTTGTGGATGGCGCTACAACTTTGTTCTCGAGTTTTCAAAGGCTGTTTCCAATGGAAGAAAGCGTCGAATCAATGATGAAATGTAGCGACGACGTCCTGTCGGGCATGTCCACCAAGCAGGACTGTACAGTACCGGATCAATAAAAAAGTCCATATCTATAGATCCGACCGTTGGATCGTCTCTCAATTTTTGTTCACTGAGTTGTTCGCAGGCTATTTCCTATGGATAAGTAGAGTAGAATCGCTCGCTCGAGCTAATTGGGACGACGTCCTGTGGGGAGGCCAGTCCACCGGAAAGACGAGAGTACCAGATCAAAAGGTCCATATCTATAGATCCGGAACCGGTTTTTTGTGTTTGGAAATCGCTCGTCAAATGTTTTTTCTCGAGTTTCCAAAGGCTGTTTCCCATGGAGAAGAGTTCCAAATTCAAGAGATGAAATTGCGACGACGTTCCTGTTGGCCATGTCCACGGCCAGGACTAAGAGAGTACCGGATCACAAAAAGGTTCATTATTCTATAGAGCTCCGACCGTGGGATGGCGCTCAAACTTGTTTTCCCGAGTTCTCAAAAAGGCTGTTTCCAATGGTGTAGAGTCGGAATCGAGATGAACTGGCGTACGACATCCTGTTGTGAGCCAGTCGCCGACCGGCAGGACAAGAGTATACGGATCAAAAGTTTCATATCTATAAGATCACGACCGATTGGGAGGGCGCTAAATTTTTTTTCACGAGTTTTCGGGGCTGTTTCCCATGGAGTACGTGTCAAATCGAGAGGAAAGGCGAACGACGTCCTGTCTGGTTAGTTACACCGGGTCAGGATGTAGAGTGACTCGGATTAAAGGTCTTGATCTTATAGATCCGACAGTTGGATGGCAGCTCAAAATTTTTTCACGAGTTTTCGGAGGCTGATTTCAATGGAGGAGCTGGGGGGGGGGGATAGAGGTTGGGATCGGGGGTGTTCGAATTCGAGGATGAAATGGCGACGCGACGTCGCCTGTGGAGGCCAGTCCACCGGCAAGACTGAGGAGTAACCCCGATCAAAATGGATCCCGTATCGATAGTAGAATTCCGACCGTTGGATCGCTCTCAGAGATGTTTTTTTCTCGAGTGTTCAAAGGCTGATTTCCAATGGAGTAGAGTTCATATCGAGATGAAAATTTGGCGACGACGCTCCTGTTGGCCAGTCCGCCACGGCAGGACGAGAGTGACACAGCATCAAAATGTCAATATCTATAGATCAGATCTGTGGATGGCGCTCAAATTTTTTTCACGAGTTTTCGAGGCTGTTTCCCATGGGAGTAGCGTCAAATCGGGATGGAATGGCGACGACGTCCCTGTTGTCTCTCGGGGTTCAGTCAACCGGAAGGACGAGAGTACCGGATCAAAAGGTCTTTTATCTAACGATCCGAACCGTTGGATGGCGCTCATATTTTTTTTCACGTGTTTTCGGGAGGCTGTTTCCAATGGAAGAGTAGTGTCGAATCGAGATGAAATTGTAACAACGTTTGTCGGGCCAGTCCAACGGCACGACTCGAGAGTACCCGATCAAAAGGTTCGTGATCTATAGATTCCGGACCGTTGGATCGCTCTGTCAAATAGTTTTTCTCGAGTTTCCAAAGGCTGTTTCCAATGGAGAAGAGTCGTCCTCAAGATGAGAATGCGGACGAGTGTCCAGTCTGGCCAAGTCCATCGGCAGGACGAGGAGTGCCGGATCAAAAAGTCCTATATCTATAGATCCGACTCGTTGGATGGCGTCTCAAATTGTGGTCACGATGTTTTCGGAGGCTCGTTTCCATGGAGCAGCGTCGAATCGAGGGGAATGAGGGCGACGGACGTCCTGTCGGGTCCTAGTCCACCAGCAGGACGAGAGAATCGTCCGGATGGAAAAGGTCACGCGTATCGAGAGATTACGACCGTTGGATCTGGCGCTCAAATTTTGTTTCACGTGTTTTCGGTGGATGTTTCCAATGGAGAAGCGTCGAAAATCAAGATGAAATAGCGGGAGGACGTCCTGTCGGGCCTGTCCACCGGCAGAGACGACTGTACCGGGAGAAAAAAGGCCATATCTATAAGACCCGACCGTTTGGATCGCTCTCAAATTTGTTTTTCTCGAGTTTCCAAAGGCGGTTTCGCCATTGGGGAAGGAGTCGGGTATCAAGATGATTAATTGCGATACGCGACGTCCTTTCTGGGCACGTGCCTCCGGCAGAGATGGACACGAGACTACCGGATCAAAAAGCCCTTATCTATAAGATCGGATTGTTGGATGGCGCTCAGATTTTTTTCACGAGTTTTCGGAGGCTGTTTCCCATGGAGAGTGTAGGTCGAATCGAGGAGGAAAAATGACGATGACGAGTCCTGTCGGGCCTGGTCACCGGCAGGACGAGAGTACCGGATTCAAAAGGTCCTTATCTTTAGATCCAACCATTGGATGGCGCTACAAATTGTGTTTCTCGATGTTTTCGGGAGAGGCTGTTTCCATTGGGAGTGAGATGTCGAATCAAGATGATATTGTAAAAAACTTCGGTTGCTGTCGGGCACAGTCCACCGCGAGGATCAAGAGTTACCGGATGCAAAAGGTCTTTATCTATAGATCCGGCCGGGTTTGCATTGGAATGGCTCGCAAATGTTTTTCTCGAGTTTCCAAAGGCTTTGTTTCCAATGGAGAAGAGTCAAAATCAAGATGAAATTGCGCAGACGCGCTCCGTTCATGTCTGGATAGTCCACGGGACCAGGACGAGGTTAAGGAATCAAAAAGCGTCCATTATCTATAAGAGCCCGACCTCGTTTTGGATGGCGCTCAAATTTTTCTCGACGTTTCCAAAGGCTGTTTCCAATGGAGTAGAAGCGTCGATTCAAGATGAAATCAGCGACGACGTCCTGTCGGGCCACGTCCACCTAGACAGGTCGAACAGTACCGGCTGCAAAAGTCCATATCTATAGAATCCGACCGTTGGATCGCTCTCAAATTTTATCACGAGTTTTCACCGGCTATTTCTATGGGATTAAGTAGCGTGTTCGAATCGAGATGAAATAATGTGGCGTACGAAGTCCTGTGGGGCGAGGTTCCACCACGGAAGAACGAGAGTACCGGATCATAAAAGGTCCCTATCTATAGATCCGTCCGTTTGGATCGCTCTCAAATTTTTTTGATCGAGTTTCCATAAGGCTTGTTTCCAATGACGCGAGATAGAGTCTTAATCGAGATGGAAATGGCGGACGACGTCCTGTCTGGCCCTGGCCAACCGGCAGGCGGAGGGTGTAGCCAGATCAAAAAGTCCATATCTATAGATCCGACCGTTGGATCGCTCTCAAATTTTTTCACGAGTTTTCGGAGGCTGTTTCCAATGGAGTAGCGTCGAATCGAGATGAAATGCGACGACGTCCTGTCGGGCCAGTCCACCGGCAGGACGAGAGTACCCGATCAAAAGGTCCCATCTATAGATCCGACCGTTGGATCGCTCTCAAATATTTTTCTCGAGTTTCCAAAGGCTGTTTCCAATGGAGAAGAGTCGAATCAAGATGAAATTGCGACGACGTCCTGTCTGGCCAGTCCACCGGCAGGACGAGAGTACCGATCAAAAAGTCCATATCTATAGATCCGACCGTTGGATGGCGCTCAAATTTTTTCACGAGTTTTCGGAGGCTGTTCCCATGGAGCAGCGTCGAATCGAGATGAAATGGCGACGACGTCCTGTCGGGCCAGTCCACCGCAGGACGAGAGTACCCGATCAAAAGGTCCCTATCTATAGATCCGACCGTTGGATGGCTCTCAAATTTTTTCACGAGTTTCCAAAGGCTGTTTCCAATGGAGAAGCGTCGAATCAAGATGAAATTGCGACGACGTCCTGTCGGGCCAGTCCACCGGCAGGACGAGAGTACCGGATCAAAAAGTCCATATCTATAGATCCGACCGTTGGATGGCGCTCAAATTTTTTCACGAGTTTTCGGAGGCTGTTCCCATGGAGAGCGTCGAATCAAGATGAAATTGCGACGACGTCCTGTCGGCCAGTCCACCGCAGGACGAGAGTACCGGATCAAAAAGGTCCTTATCTATAGATCCGACCGTTGGATGGCGCTCAAATTTTTTCACGAGTTTTCGGAGGCTGTTTCCAATGGAGAAGCGTCGAATCAAGATGAAATAGCGACGACGTCCTGTCGGGCCAGTCCACCGGCAGGACGAGAGTACCGGATCAAAAAGTCCATATCTATAGATCCGACCGTTGGATCGCTCTCAAATTTTTTCACGAGTTTTCGGAGGCTGTTTCCAATGGAGTAGCGTCGAATCGAGATGAAATTGCGACGACGTCCTGTCGGGCCAGTCCACCGGCAGGACGAGAGTACCGGATCAAAAGGTCCTTATCTATAGATCCGACCGTTGGATGGCTCTCAAATTTTTTCTCGAGTTTCCAAAGGCTGTTTCCAATGGAGAAGAGTCGAATCAAGATGAAATTGCGACGACGTCCTGTCTCGCCAGTCCACCGGCAGGACGAGAGTACCGGATCAAAAAGTCCATATCTATAGATCCGACCGTTGGATCGCGCTCTCAAATTTTTTCACGAGTTTTCGGAGGCTGTTTCCAATGGAGTAGCGTCGAATCGAGATGAAATGGCGACGACGTCCTGTCGGGCCAGTCCACCGGCACGACGAGAGTACCCGATCAAAAGGTCCCTATCTATAGATCCGACCGTTGGATCGCTCTCAAATTTTTTCTCGAGTTTCCAAAGGCTGTTTCCAATGGAGAAGTCGAATCAAGATGAAATTGCGACGACGTCCTGTCTGGCCAGTCCACCGGCAGGACGAGAGTACCGGATCAAAAAGTCCATATCTATAGATCCGACCGTTGGATGGCGCTCAAATTTTTTTCACGAGTTTTCGGAGGCTGTTCCCATGGAGCAGCGTCGAATCGAGGGAAATGGCGACGACGTCCTGTCGGGCCAGTCCACCGGCAGGACGAGAGTACCGATCAAAAGGTCCCTATCTATAGATCCGACCGTTGGATCGCTCTCAAATTTTTTCACGAGTTTCCAAAGGCTGTTTCCAATGGAGAAGAGTCGAATCAAGATGAAATTGCGACGACGTCCTGTCGGCCAGTCCACCGGCAGGACGAGAGTACCGGATCAAAAAGTCCATATCTATAGATCCGACCGTTGGATGGCGCTCAAATTTTTTCACGAGTTTTCGGAGGCTGTTCCCATGGAGAAGCGTCGAATCGAGATGAAATGGCGACGACGTCCTGTCGGGCCAGTCCACCGGCAGGACGAGAGTACCGGATCAAAAGGTCCTTATCTATAGATCCGACCGTTGGATGGCGCTCAAATTTTTTCACGAGTTTTCGGAGGCTGTTTCCAATGGAGAAGCGTCGAATCAAGATGAAATAGCGACGACGTCCTGTCGGCCAGTCCACCGGCAGGACGACAGTACCGGATCAAAAAGTCCATATCTATAGATCCGACCGTTGGATCGCTCTCAAATTTTTTTCACGAGTTTTCGGAGGCTGTTTCCAATGGAGTAGCGTCGAATCGAGATGAAATTGCGACGACGTCCTGTCGGGCCAGTCCACCGGCAGACGAGAGTACCGGATCAAAAGGTCCTTATCTATAGATCCGACCGTTGGATGGCTCTCAAATTTTTTTCTCGAGTTTCCAAAGGCTGTTTCCAATGGAGAAGAGTCGAATCAAGATGAAATTGCGACGACGTCCTGTCTGGCCAGTCCACCGGCAGGACGAGAGTACCGGATCAAAAAGTCCATATCTATAGATCCGACCGTTGGATGGCGCTCAAATTTTTTCACGAGTTTTCGGAGGCTGTTTCCAATGGAGTAGCGTCGAATCGAGATGAAATGGCGACGACGTCCTGTCGGCCAGTCCACCGGCAGGACGAGAGTACCCGATCAAAAGTCCCTATCTATAGATCCGACCGTTGGATCGCTCTCAAATTTTTTTCTCGAGTTTCCAAAGGCTGTTTCCAATGGAGAAGAGTCGAATCAAGATGAAATTGCGACGACGTCCTGTCTGGCCAGTCCACCGGCAGGACGAGAGTACCGGATCAAAAAGTCCATATCTATAGATCCGACCGTTGGATGGCGCTCAAATTTTTTCACGAGTTTTCGGAGGCTGTTTCCATGGAGAAGCGTCGAATCGAGGGAAATGGCGACGACGTCCTGTCGGGCCAGTCCACCGGCAGGACGAGAGTACCGGATCAAAAGGTCCTATCTATAGATCCGACCGTTGGATGGCGCTCAAATTTTTTTCACGAGTTTTCGGAGGCTGTTTCCAATGGAGAAGCGTCGAATCAAGATGAAATAGCGACGACGTCCTGTCGGGCCAGTCCACCGGCAGGACGAGAGTACCGGATCAAAAAGTCCATATCTATAGATCCGACCGTTGGATCGCTCTCAAATTTTTTTCTCGAGTTTTCCAAAGGCTGTTTCCAATGGAGAAAGTCGAATCAAGATGAAATTGCGACGACGTCCTGTCTGGCCACACTCCACCGGCAGGACGAGAGTACCGGATCAAAAAGTCCATATCTATAGATCCGACCGTTGGATGGCGCTCAAATTTTTTTCACGAGTTTTCGGAGGCTGTTTCCCAATGGAGAGCGTCGAATCGAGAGGAAATGCGACGACGTCCTGTCGGGCCAGTCCACCGCAGGACGAGAGTACCGGATCAAAAGGTCCATATCTATAGATCCGACCGTTGGATGGCGCTCAAATTTTTTCACGAGTTTTCGGAGGCTGTTTCCAATGGAGTAGCGTCGAATCAAGATGAAATGTAACGACGTCCTGTCGGGCCAGTCCACCGGCAGGACGAGAGTACCGATCAAAAGTCCTTATCTATAGATCCGACCGTTGGATGGCTCTCAAATTTTTTTCTCGAGTTTCCAAAGGCTGTTTCCAATGGAGAAGAGTCGAATCAAGATGAAATTGCGACGACGTCCTGTCTGGCCAGTCCACCGGCAGGACGAGAGTACCGGATCAAAAAGTCCTTATCTATAGATCCGACCGTTGGATGGCGCTCAAATTTTTTCTCGAGTTTCCAAAGGCTGTTTCCAATGGAGAAGCGTCGAATCAAGATGAAATAGCGACGACGTCCTGTCGGGCCAGTCCACCGGCAGGACGAGAGTACCGGATCAAAAAGTCCATATCTATAGATCCGACCGTTGGATCGCTCTCAAATTTTTTCACGAGTTTTCGGAGGCTGTTTCCAATGGAGTAGCGTCGAATCGAGATGAAATTGCGACGACGTCCTGTCGGGCCAGTCCACCGGCAGACGAGAGTACCGGATCAAAAGGTCCTTATCTATAGATCCGACCGTTGGATGGCTCTCAAATTTTTTTCTCGAGTTTCCAAGGCTGTTTCCAATGGAGAAGCGTCGAATCAAGATGAAATTGCGACGACGTCCTGTCTGGCCAGTCCACCGGCAGGACGAGAGTACCGGATCAAAAGTCCATATCTATAGATCCGACCGTTGGATCGCTCTCAAATTTTTTCACGAGTTTTCGGAGGCTGTTTCCAATGGAGTAGCGTCGAATCGAGATGAAATGGCGACGACGTCCTGTCGGCCAGTCCACCGGCAGGACGAGAGTACCGATCAAAAGGTCCCTATCTATAGATCCGACCGTTGGATCGCTCTCAAATTTTTTCTCGAGTTTCCAAAGGCTGTTTCCAATGGAGAAGAGTCGAATCAAGATGAAATTGCGACGACGTCCTGTCTGGCCAGTCCACCGGCAGGACGAGAGTACCGGATCAAAAAGTCCATATCTATAGATCCGACCGTTGGATGGCGCTCAAATTTTTTTCACGAGTTTTCGGAGGCTGTTTCCAATGGAGAAGCGTCGAATCGAGAGGAAATGCGACGACGTCCTGTCGGGCCAGTCCACCGGCAGGACGAGAGTACCCGATCAAAAGGTCCCTATCTATAGATCCGACCGTTGGATCGCTCTCAAATTTTTTCTCGAGTTTCCAAAGGCTGTTTCCAATGGAGAAGAGTCGAATCAAGATGAAATTGCGACGACGTCCTGTCTGGCCAGTCCACCGGCAGGACGAGAGTACCGGATCAAAAAGTCCATATCTATAGATCCGACCGTTGGATGGCGCTCAAATTTTTTCACGAGTTTTCGGAGGCTGTTTCCAATGGAGAAGCGTCGAATCGAGATGAAATGGCGACGACGTCCTGTCGGGCCAGTCCACCGGCAGGACGAGAGTACCGGATCAAAAGGTCCTTATCTATAGATCCGACCGTTGGATGGCGCTCAAATTTTTTTCACGAGTTTCGGAAGGCTGTTTCCAATGGAGAAGCGTCGAATCAAGATGAAATAGCGACGACGTCCTGTCGGGCCAGTCCACCGGCAGGACGACAGTACCGGATCAAAAAGTCCATATCTATAGATCCGACCGTTGGATGGCGCTCAAATTTTTTCACGAGTTTTCGGAGGCTGTTTCCAATGGAGTAGCGTCGAATCGAGATGAAATGCGACGACGTCCTGTCGGGCCAGTCCACCGGCAGACGAGAGTACCGGATCAAAAGGTCCTTATCTATAGATCCGACCGTTGGATGGCTCTCAAATTTTTTTCTCGAGTTTCCAAAGGCTGTTTCCAATGGAGAAGAGTCGAATCAAGATGAAATTGCGACGACGTCCTGTCGGGCCAGTCCACCGGCAGGACGAGAGTACCGGATCAAAAAGTCCATATCTATAGATCCGACCGTTGGATGCGCTCAAATTTTTTCACGAGTTTTCGGAGGCTGTTTCCAATGGAGTAGCGTCGAATCGAGATGAAATGGCGACGACGTCCTGTCGGGCCAGTCCACCGGCAGACGAGAGTACCCGATCAAAAAGTCCTATCTATAGATCCGACCGTTGGATCGCTCTCAAATATTTTTCTCGAGTTTCCAAAGGCTGTTTCCAATGGAGAAGAGTCGAATCAAGATGAAATTGCGACGACGTCCTGTCTGGCCAGTCCACCGGCAGGACGAGAGTACCGGATCAAAAAGTCCATATCTATAGATCCGACCGTTGGATGGCGCTCAAATTTTTTCACGAGTTTTCCGGAGGCTGTTCCCATGGAGCAGCGTCGAATCGAGATGAAATGCGACGACGTCCTGTCGGGCCAGTCCACCGGCAGGACGAGAGAACCGGATCAAAAGGTCCTTATCTATAGATCCGACCGTTGGATGGCGCTCAAATTTTTTCACGAGTTTTCGGAGGCTGTTTCCAATGGAGAAGCGTCGAATCAAGATGAAATAGCGACGACGTCCTGTCGGGCCAGTCCACCGGCAGGACGAGAGTACCGGATCAAAAAGTCCATATCTATAGATCCGACCGTTGGATCGCTCTCAAATTTTTTTCTCGAGTTTCCAAAGGCTGTTTCCAATGGAGAAGAGTCGAATCAAGATGAAATTGCGACGACGTCCTGTCTGGCCAGTCCACCGGCAGGACGAGAGTACCGGATCAAAAAGTCCATATCTATAGATCCGACCGTTGGATGGCGCTCAAATTTTTTCACGAGTTTTCGGAGGCTGTTTCCATGGAGAGCGTCGAATCGAGATGAAATGCGACGACGTCCTGTCGGGCCAGTCCACCGGCAGGACGAGAGTACCGGATCAAAAGGTCCTTATCTATAGATCCGACCGTTGGATGGCGCTCAAATTTTTTCACGAGTTTTCGGAGGCTGTTTCCAATGGAGTAGCGTCGAATCAAGATGAAATGGCGACGACGTCCTGTCGGGCCAGTCCACCGGCAGGACAGAGTACCGATCAAAAGGTCCTTATCTATAGATCCGACCGTTGGATGGCTCTCAAATTTTTTTCTCGAGTTTCCAAAGGCTGTTTCCAATGGAGAAGAGTCGAATCAAGATGAAATTGCGACGACGTCCTGTCTGGCCAGTCCACCGGCAGACGAGAGTACCGATCAAAAAGTCCATATCTATAGATCCGACCGTTGGATGGCGCTCAAATTTTTTCTCGAGTTTCCAAAGGCTGTTTCCAATGGAGAAGCGTCGAATCAATGAAATAGCGACGACGTCCTGTCGGCCAGTCCACCGGCAGGACGAGAGTACCGGATCAAAAGTCCATATCTATAGATCCGACCGTTGGATCGCTCTCAAATTTTTTCACGAGTTTTCGGAGGCTGTTTCCAATGGAGTAGCGTCGAATCGAGATGAAATTGCGACGACGTCCTGTCGGGCCAGTCCACGGCAGGACGAGAGTACCGGATCAAAAGGTCCTTATCTATAGATCCGACCGTTGGAAATTTTTTTGCTATTTTGAAATTTTTGTTGATTTGTTGGTTGGATGGCTCTCAAATTTTTTTCTCGAGTTTCCAAAGGCTGTTTCCAATGTAGAAGAGTCGAATCAAGATGAAATTGCGACGACGTCCTGTCTCGCCAGTCCACCGGCAGGACGAGAGTACCGATCAAAAAGGTCCATATCTATAGATCCGACCGTTGGATCGCTCTCAAATTTTTTCACGAGTTTTCGGAGGCTGTTTCCAATGGAGTAGCGTCGAATCGAGATGAAATGGCGACGACGTCCTGTCGGGCCAGTCCACCGGCAGGACGAGAGTACCCGATCAAAAGGTCCCTATCTATAGATCCGACCGTTGGATCGCTCTCAAATTTTTTCTCGAGTTTCCAAAGGCTGTTTCCAATGGAGAAGAGTCGAATCAAGATGAAATTGCGACGACGTCCTGTCTGGCCAGTCCACCGGCAGGACGAGAGTACCGGATCAAAAAGTCCATATCTATAGATCCGACCGTTGGATGGCGCTCAAATTTTTTCACGAGTTTTCGGAGGCTGTTTCCCATGGAGTAGCGTCGAATCGAGATGAAATGGCGACGACGTCCTGTCGGGCCAGTCCACCGGCACGACGAGAGTACCCGATCAAAAGGTCCCTATCTATAGATCCGACCGTTGGATCGCTCTCAAATTTTTTTCACGAGTTTCCAAAGGCTGTTTCCAATGGAGAAGAGTCGAATCAAGATGAAATTGCGACGACGTCCTGTCTGGCCAGTCCACCGGCAGGACGAGAGTACCGGATCAAAAAGTCCATATCTATAGATCCGACCGTTGGATGGCGCTCAAATTTTTTTCACGAGTTTTCGGAGGCTGTTCCCATGGAGTAGCGTCGAATCGAGATGAAATGGCGACGACGTCCTGTCGGGCCAGTCCACCGGCAGGACGAGAGTACCGGATCAAAAGGTCCTTATCTATAGATCCGACCGTTGGATGGCGCTCAAATTTTTCACCGAGTTTTCAAAGGCTGTTTCCAATGGAGAAGCGTCGAATCAAGATGAAATAGCGACGACGTCCTGTCGGGCCAGTCCACCGGCAGGACGAGAGTACCCGATCAAAAAGTCCATATCTATAGATCCGACCGTTGGATCGCTCTCAAATTTTTTCACGAGTTTTCGGAGGCTGTTTCCAATGGAGTAGCGTCGAATCGAGATGAAATCGCGACGACGTCCTGTCGGCCAGTCCACCGGCGAGACGAGAGTACCGGATCAAAAGGTCCTTATCTATAGATCCGACCGTTGGATGGCTCTCAAATTTTTTTCTCGAGTTTCCAAAGGCTGTTTCCAATGGAGAAGAGTCCAATCAAGATGAAATTGCGACGACGTCCTGTCTCGCCAGTCCACCGGCAGACGAGAGTACCGGATCAAAAGTCCATATCTATAGATCCGACCGTTGGATCGCTCTCAAATTTTTTCACAGATTTTCGGAGGCTGTTTCCAATGGAGTAGCGTCGAATCGAGATGAAATGGCGACGACGTCCTGTCGGGCCAGTCCACCGGCACGACGAGAGTACCGATCAAAAGGTCCTTATCTATAGATCCGACCGTTGGATCGCTCTCAAATTTTTTTCTCGAGTTTCCAAAGGCTGTTTCCAATGGAGAAGAGTCGAATCAAGATGAAATTGCGACGACGTCCAGTCTGGCCAGTCCACCGGCAGGACGAGAGTACCGGATCAAAAAGTCCATATCTATAGATCCGACCGTTGGATGGCGCTCAAATTTTTTTCACGAGTTTTCGGAGGCTGTTCCCATGGAGCAGCGTCGAATCGAGGAAATGGCGACGACGTCCTGTCGGGCCAGTCCACCAGCAGGACGAGAGAACCGGATCAAAAGGTCCTTATCTATAGATCCGACCGTTGGATGGCGCTCAAATTTTTTCACGAGTTTTCGGAGGCTGTTTCCAATGGAGAAGCGTCGAAACAAGATGAAATAGCGACGACGTCCTGTCGGGCCAGTCCACCGGCAGGACGACAGTACCGGATCAAAAAGTCCATATCTATAGATCCGACCGTTGGATCGCTCTCAAATTTTTTTCTCGAGTTTCCAAAGGCTGTTTCCAATGGAAGAGTCGAATCAAGATGAAATTGCGACGACGTCCTGTCTGGCCAGTCCACCGGCAGGACGAGACTACCGGATCAAAAAGTCCCATATCTATAGATCCGACTGTTGGATGGCGCTCAAATTTTTTTCACGAGTTTTCGGAGGCTGTTTCCCATGGAGTAGCGTCGAATCGAGATGAAATGACGACGACGTCCTGTCGGGCCAGTCCACCGGCAGGACGAGAGTACCGGATCAAAAGGTCCTTATCTATAGATCCGACCGTTGGATGGCGCTCAAATTTTTTCACGAGTTTCGGAGGCTGTTTCCAATGGAGTAGCGTCGAATCAAGATGAAATTGCGACGACGTCCTGTCGGGCCAGTCCACCGGCAGGACGAGAGTACCGGATCAAAAGGTCCTTATCTATAGATCCGGCCGTTGGATGGCTCTCAAATTTTTTTCTCGAGTTTCCAAAGGCTGTTTCCAATGGAGAAGAGTCGAATCAAGATGAAATTGCGACGACGTCCTGTCTGGCCAGTCCACCGGCAGGACGAGAGTACCGGATCAAAAGGTCCTTATCTATAGATCCGACCGTTGGATGGCGCTCAAATTTTTTCTCGAGTTTCCAAAGGCTGTTTCCAATGGAGAAGCGTCGAATCAAGATGAAATAGCGACGACGTCCTGTCGGGCCAGTCCACCAGCAGGACGACAGTACCGGATCAAAAAGTCCATATCTATAGATCCGACCGTTGGATCGCTCTCAAATTTTTTCACGAGTTTTCGAGGCTGTTTCCAATGGAGTAGCGTCGAATCGAGATGAAATCGCGACGACGTCCTGTCGGGCCAGTCCACCGCGAGACGAGAGTACCGGATCAAAAGGTCCTTATCTATAGATCCGACCGTTGGATGGCTCTCAAATTTTTTTTCTCGAGTTTCCAAAGGCTGTTTCCAATGAGAGAGAGTCGAATCAAGATGAAATTGCGACGACGTCCTGTCTCGCCAGTCCACCGGCAGGACGAGAGTACCGGATCAAAAGTCCATATCTATAGATCCGACCGTTGGATCGCTCTCAAATTTTTTCCACGAGTTTTCGGAGGCTATTTCCAATGGAGTAGCGTCGAATCGAGATGAAATGCGACGACGTCCTGTCGGGCCAGTCCACCGGCAGCGACGAGAGTACCCGATCAAAAGGTCCCTATCTATAGATCCGACCGTTGGATCGCTCTCAAATTTTTTTCTCGAGTTTCCAAAGGCTGTTTCCAATGGAGAAGAGTCGAATCAAGATGAAATTGGCGACGACGTCCTGTCTGGCCAGTCCACCGGCAGGACGAGAGTACCGGATCAAAAAGTCCATATCTATAGATCCGACCGTTGGATGGCGCTCAAATTGTTTTTCACGAGTTTTCGGAGGCTGTTCCATGGAGCAGCGTCGAATCGAGGGAAATGGCGACGACGTCCTGTCGGGCCAGTCCACCGGCAGGACGAGAGTACCCGATCAAAAGGTCCTTATCTATAGATCCGACCGTTGGATCGCTCTCAAATTTTTTTCTCGAGTTTCCAAAGGCTGTTTCCAATGGAGAAGCGTCGAATCAAGATGAAATTGCGACGACGTCCTGTCTGGCCAGTCCACCGGCAGGACGAGAGTACCGGATCAAAAAGTCCATATCTATAGATCCGACCGTTGGATGGCGCTCAAATTTTTTTCACGAGTTTTC
>JAQIZT010000620.1:0-20146 GCA_029228515.1 Populus alba x Populus x berolinensis | reverse complement strand
TACATGCTCAGAGGGATCAAGTGTGTGATGTAGAACAAGTAGCAGAAGCATACATGCTCAAGAGGGGATCACCCGAAATTCAAAGGCAACTGAATTTCGGCAACCGGGGCATCGAAGTCGGAATGCCGCGAAACTCACCGAGTCAAAGCGTTTCGCCGTTTGCGGAAGGAAGTGTGATGTAGAACAAGTAGCAGAAGCATACATGCTCAAGAGGGATCACCCGAAATTCAAAGGCAACTGAATTTCGGCAACCGGGGCATCGAAGTCGGAATGCCGCGAAACTCACCGAGTCAAAGCGTTTCGCCGTTTGCGGAAGAAGTGTGATGTAGAACAAGTAGCAGAAGCATACATGCTCAAGAGGGATCACCCGAAATTCAAAGGCAACTGAATTTCGGCAACCGGGGCATCGAAGTCGGAATGCCGCGAAACTCACCGAGTCAAAGCGTTTCGCCGTTTGCGGAAGAAGTGTGATGTAGAACAAGTAGCAGAAGCATACATGCTCAAGAGGGATCACCCGAAATTCAAAGGCAACTGAATTTCGGCAACCGGGGCATCGAAGTCGGAATGCCGCGAAACTCACCGAGTCAAAGCGTTTCGCCGTTTGCGGAAGGAAGTGTGATGTAGAACAAGTAGCAGAAGCATACATGCTCAAGAGGGATCACCCGAAATTCAAAGGCAACTGAATTTCGGCAACCGGGGCATCGAAGTCGGAATGCCGCGAAACTCACCGAGTCAAAGCGTTTCGCCGTTTGCGGAAGGAAGTGTGATGTAGAACAAGTAGCAGAAGCATACATGCTCAAGAGGGATCACCCGAAATTCAAAGGCAACTGAATTTCGGCAACCGGGGCATCGAAGTCGGAATGCCGCGAAACTCACCGAGTCAAAGCGTTTCGCCGTTTGCGGAAGGAAGTGTGATGTAGAACAAGTAGCAGAAGCATACATGCTCAAGAGGGATCACCCGAAATTCAAAGGCAACTGAATTTCGGCAACCGGGGCATCGAAGTCGGAATGCCGCGAAACTCACCGAGTCAAAGCGTTTCGCCGTTTGCGGAAGGAAGTGTGATGTAGAACAAGTAGCAGAAGCATACATGCTCAAGAGGGATCACCCGAAATTCAAAGGCAACTGAATTTCGGCAACCGGGGCATCGAAGTCGGAATGCCGCGAAACTCACCGAGTCAAAGCGTTTCGCCGTTTGCGGAAGGAAGTGTGATGTAGAACAAGTAGCAGAAGCATACATGCTCAAGAGGGATCACCCGAAATTCAAAGGCAACTGAATTTCGGCAACCGGGGCATCGAAGTCGGAATGCCGCGAAACTCACCGAGTCAAAGCGTTTCGCCGTTTGCGGAAGGAAGTGTGATGTAGAACAAGTAGCAGAAGCATACATGCTCAAGAGGGATCACCCGAAATTCAAAGGCAACTGAATTTCGGCAACCGGGGCATCGAAGTCGGAATGCCGCGAAACTCACCGAGTCAAAGCGTTTCGCCTTTGCGGAAGGAAGTGTGATGTAGAACAAGTAGCAGAAGCATACATGCTCAAGAGGGATCACCCGAAATTCAAAGGCAACTGAATTTCGGCAACCGGGGCATCGAAGTCGGAATGCCGCGAAACTCACCGAGTCAAAGCGTTTCGCCGTTTGCGGAAGGAAGTGTGATGTAGAACAAGTAGCAGAAGCATACATGCTCAAGAGGGATCACCCGAAATTCAAAGGCAACTGAATTTCGGCAACCGGGGCATCGAAGTCGGAATGCCGCGAAACTCACCGAGTCAAAGCGTTTCGCCGTTTGCGGAAGGAAGTGTGATGTAGAACAAGTAGCAGAAGCATACATGCTCAAGAGGGATCACCCGAAATTCAAAGGCAACTGAATTTCGGCAACCGGGGCATCGAAGTCGGAATGCCGCGAAACTCACCGAGTCAAAGCGTTTCGCCGTTTGCGGAAGGAAGTGTGATGTAGAACAAGTAGCAGAAGCATACATGCTCAAGAGGGATCACCCGAAATTCAAAGGCAACTGAATTTCGGCAACCGGGGCATCGAAGTCGGAATGCCGCGAAACTCACCGAGTCAAAGCGTTTCGCCGTTTGCGGAAGGAAGTGTGATGTAGAACAAGTAGCAGAAGCATACATGCTCAAGAGGGATCACCCGAAATTCAAAGGCAACTGAATTTCGGCAACCGGGGCATCGAAGTCGGAATGCCGCGAAACTCACCGAGTCAAAGCGTTTCGCCGTTTGCGGAAGGAAGTGTGATGTAGAACAAGTAGCAGAAGCATACATGCTCAAGAGGGATCACCCGAAATTCAAAGGCAACTGAATTTCGGCAACCGGGGCATCGAAGTCGGAATGCCGCGAAACTCACCGAGTCAAAGCGTTTCGCCGTTTGCGGAAGAAGTGTGATGTAGAACAAGTAGCAGAAGCATACATGCTCAAGAGGGATCACCCGAAATTCAAAGGCAACTGAATTTCGGCAACCGGGGCATCGAAGTCGGAATGCCGCGAAACTCACCGAGTCAAAGCGTTTCGCCGTTTGCGGAAGGAAGTGTGATGTAGAACAAGTAGCAGAAGCATACATGCTCAAGAGGGATCACCCGAAATTCAAAGGCAACTGAATTTCGGCAACCGGGGCATCGAAGTCGGAATGCCGCGAAACTCACCGAGTCAAAGCGTTTCGCCGTTTGCGGAAGGAAGTGTGATGTAGAACAAGTAGCAGAAGCATACATGCTCAAGAGGGATCACCCGAAATTCAAAGGCAACTGAATTTCGGCAACCGGGGCATCGAAGTCGGAATGCCGCGAAACTCACCGAGTCAAAGCGTTTCGCCGTTTGCGGAAGGAAGTGTGATGTAGAACAAGTAGCAGAAGCATACATGCTCAAGAGGGATCACCCGAAATTCAAAGGCAACTGAATTTCGGCAACCGGGGCATCGAAGTCGGAATGCCGCGAAACTCACCGAGTCAAAGCGTTTCGCCGTTTGCGGAAGGAAGTGTGATGTAGAACAAGTAGCAGAAGCATACATGCTCAAGAGGGATCACCCGAAATTCAAAGGCAACTGAATTTCGGCAACCGGGGCATCGAAGTCGGAATGCCGCGAAACTCACCGAGTCAAAGCGTTTCGCCGTTTGCGGAAGGAAGTGTGATGTAGAACAAGTAGCAGAAGCATACATGCTCAAGAGGGATCACCCGAAATTCAAAGGCAACTGAATTTCGGCAACCGGGGCATCGAAGTCGGAATGCCGCGAAACTCACCGAGTCAAAGCGTTTCGCCGTTTGCGGAAGAAGTGTGATGTAGAACAAGTAGCAGAAGCATACATGCTCAAGAGGGATCACCCGAAATTCAAAGGCAACTGAATTTCGGCAACGGGGCATCGAAGTCGGAATGCCGCGAAACTCACCGAGTCAAAGCGTTTCGCCGTTTGCGGAAGGAAGTGTGATGTAGAACAAGTAGCAGAAGCATACATGCTCAAGAGGGATCACCCGAAATTCAAAGGCAACTGAATTTCGGCAACCGGGGCATCGAAGTCGGAATGCCGCGAAACTCACCGAGTCAAAGCGTTTCGCCGTTTGCGGAAGGAAGTGTGATGTAGAACAAGTAGCAGAAGCATACATGCTCAAGAGGGATCACCCGAAATTCAAAGGCAACTGAATTTCGGCAACCGGGGCATCGAAGTCGGAATGCCGCGAAACTCACCGAGTCAAAGCGTTTCGCCTTTGCGGAAGGAAGTGTGATGTAGAACAAGTAGCAGAAGCATACATGCTCAAGAGGGATCACCCGAAATTCAAAGGCAACTGAATTTCGGCAACCGGGGCATCGAAGTCGGAATGCCGCGAAACTCACCGAGTCAAAGCGTTTCGCCTTTGCGGAAGGAAGTGTGATGTAGAACAAGTAGCAGAAGCATACATGCTCAAGAGGGATCACCCGAAATTCAAAGGCAACTGAATTTCGGCAACCGGGGCATCGAAGTCGGAATGCCGCGAAACTCACCGAGTCAAAGCGTTTCGCCGTTTGCGGAAGGAAGTGTGATGTAGAACAAGTAGCAGAAGCATACATGCTCAAGAGGGATCACCCGAAATTCAAAGGCAACTGAATTTCGGCAACCGGGGCATCGAAGTCGGAATGCCGCGAAACTCACCGAGTCAAAGCGTTTCGCCGTTTGCGGAAGGAAGTGTGATGTAGAACAAGTAGCAGAAGCATACATGCTCAAGAGGGATCACCCGAAATTCAAAGGCAACTGAATTTCGGCAACCGGGGCATCGAAGTCGGAATGCCGCGAAACTCACCGAGTCAAAGCGTTTCGCCGTTTGCGGAAGGAAGTGTGATGTAGAACAAGTAGCAGAAGCATACATGCTCAAGAGGGATCACCCGAAATTCAAAGGCAACTGAATTTCGGCAACCGGGGCATCGAAGTCGGAATGCCGCGAAACTCACCGAGTCAAAGCGTTTCGCCGTTTGCGGAAGGAAGTGTGATGTAGAACAAGTAGCAGAAGCATACATGCTCAAGAGGGATCACCCGAAATTCAAAGGCAACTGAATTTCGGCAACGGGGCATCGAAGTCGGAATGCCGCGAAACTCACCGAGTCAAAGCGTTTCGCCGTTTGCGGAAGGAAGTGTGATGTAGAACAAGTAGCAGAAGCATACATGCTCAAGAGGGATCACCCGAAATTCAAAGGCAACTGAATTTCGGCAACCGGGGCATCGAAGTCGGAATGCCGCGAAACTCACCGAGTCAAAGCGTTTCGCCGTTTGCGGAAGGAAGTGTGATGTAGAACAAGTAGCAGAAGCATACATGCTCAAGAGGGATCACCCGAAATTCAAAGGCAACTGAATTTCGGCAACCGGGGCATCGAAGTCGGAATGCCGCGAAACTCACCGAGTCAAAGCGTTTCGCCGTTTGCGGAAGGAAGTGTGATGTAGAACAAGTAGCAGAAGCATACATGCTCAAGAGGGATCACCCGAAATTCAAAGGCAACTGAATTTCGGCAACCGGGGCATCGAAGTCGGAATGCCGCGAAACTCACCGAGTCAAAGCGTTTCGCCGTTTGCGGAAGGAAGTGTGATGTAGAACAAGTAGCAGAAGCATACATGCTCAAGAGGGATCACCCGAAATTCAAAGGCAACTGAATTTCGGCAACCGGGGCATCGAAGTCGGAATGCCGCGAAACTCACCGAGTCAAAGCGTTTCGCCGTTTGCGGAAGGAAGTGTGATGTAGAACAAGTAGCAGAAGCATACATGCTCAAGAGGGATCACCCGAAATTCAAAGGCAACTGAATTTCGGCAACCGGGCATCGAAGTCGGAATGCCGCGAAACTCACCGAGTCAAAGCGTTTCGCCGTTTGCGGAAGGAAGTGTGATGTAGAACAAGTAGCAGAAGCATACATGCTCAAGAGGGATCACCCGAAATTCAAAGGCAACTGAATTTCGGCAACCGGGGCATCGAAGTCGGAATGCCGCGAAACTCACCGAGTCAAAGCGTTTCGCCTTTGCGGAAGGAAGTGTGATGTAGAACAAGTAGCAGAAGCATACATGCTCAAGAGGGATCACCCGAAATTCAAAGGCAACTGAATTTCGGCAACCGGGGCATCGAAGTCGGAATGCCGCGAAACTCACCGAGTCAAAGCGTTTCGCCTTTGCGGAAGGAAGTGTGATGTAGAACAAGTAGCAGAAGCATACATGCTCAAGAGGGATCACCCGAAATTCAAAGGCAACTGAATTTCGGCAACCGGGGCATCGAAGTCGGAATGCCGCGAAACTCACCGAGTCAAAGCGTTTCGCCGTTTGCGGAAGGAAGTGTGATGTAGAACAAGTAGCAGAAGCATACATGCTCAAGAGGGATCACCCGAAATTCAAAGGCAACTGAATTTCGGCAACCGGGGCATCGAAGTCGGAATGCCGCGAAACTCACCGAGTCAAAGCGTTTCGCCGTTTGCGGAAGGAAGTGTGATGTAGAACAAGTAGCAGAAGCATACATGCTCAAGAGGGATCACCCGAAATTCAAAGGCAACTGAATTTCGGCAACCGGGGCATCGAAGTCGGAATGCCGCGAAACTCACCGAGTCAAAGCGTTTCGCCGTTTGCGGAAGGAAGTGTGATGTAGAACAAGTAGCAGAAGCATACATGCTCAAGAGGGATCACCCGAAATTCAAAGGCAACTGAATTTCGGCAACCGGGGCATCGAAGTCGGAATGCCGCGAAACTCACCGAGTCAAAGCGTTTCGCCGTTTGCGGAAGGAAGTGTGATGTAGAACAAGTAGCAGAAGCATACATGCTCAAGAGGGATCACCCGAAATTCAAAGGCAACTGAATTTCGGCAACCGGGGCATCGAAGTCGGAATGCCGCGAAACTCACCGAGTCAAAGCGTTTCGCCGTTTGCGGAAGGAAGTGTGATGTAGAACAAGTAGCAGAAGCATACATGCTCAAGAGGGATCACCCGAAATTCAAAGGCAACTGAATTTCGGCAACCGGGGCATCGAAGTCGGAATGCCGCGAAACTCACCGAGTCAAAGCGTTTCGCCGTTTGCGGAAGGAAGTGTGATGTAGAACAAGTAGCAGAAGCATACATGCTCAAGAGGGATCACCCGAAATTCAAAGGCAACTGAATTTCGGCAACCGGGGCATCGAAGTCGGAATGCCGCGAAACTCACCGAGTCAAAGCGTTTCGCCATTTGCGGAAGGAAGTGTGATGTAGAACAAGTAGCAGAAGCATACATGCTCAAGAGGGATCACCCGAAATTCAAAGGCAACTGAATTTCAGCAACCGGGGCATCGAAGTCGGAATGCCGCGAAACTCACCGAGTCAAAGCGTTTCGCCGTTTGCGGAAGGAAGTGTGATGTAGAACAAGTAGCAGAAGCATACATGCTCAAGAGGGATCACCCGAAATTCAAAGGCAACTGAATTTCGGCAACCGGGGCATCGAAGTCGGAATGCCGCGAAACTCACCGAGTCAAAGCGTTTCGCCCTTTGCGGAAGGAAGTGTGGTGTAGAACAAGTAGCAGAAGCATACATGCTCAAGAGGGATCAAGTGTGATGTAGAAAAGTAGCAGAAGCATACATGCTCAAGAGGGATCACCCGAAATTCAAAGGCAACTGAATTTCGGCAACCGGGGCATCGAAGTCGGAATGCCGCGAAACTCACCGAGTCAAAGCGTTTCGCCGTTTGCGGAAGGAAGTGTGATGTAGAACAAGTAGCAGAAGCATACATGCTCAAGAGGGATCACCCGAAATTCAAAGGCAACTGAATTTCGGCAACCGGGGCATCGAAGTCGGAATGCCGCGAAACTCACCGAGTCAAAGCGTTTCGCCTTTGCGGAAGGAAGTGTGATGTAGAACAAGTAGCAGAAGCATACATGCTCAAGAGGGATCACCCGAAATTCAAAGGCAACTGAATTTCGGCAACCGGGGCATCGAAGTCGGAATGCCGCGAAACTCACCGAGTCAAAGCGTTTCGCCGTTTGCGGAAGGAAGTGTGATGTAGAACAAGTAGCAGAAGCATACATGCTCAAGAGGGATCACCCGAAATTCAAAGGCAACTGAATTTCGGCAACCGGGGCATCGAAGTCGGAATGCCGCGAAACTCACCGAGTCAAAGCGTTTCGCCGTTTGCGGAAGGAAGTGTGATGTAGAACAAGTAGCAGAAGCATACATGCTCAAGAGGGATCACCCGAAATTCAAAGGCAACTGAATTTCGGCAACCGGGGCATCGAAGTCGGAATGCCGCGAAACTCACCGAGTCAAAGCGTTTCGCCGTTTGCGGAAGGAAGTGTGATGTAGAACAAGTAGCAGAAGCATACATGCTCAAGAGGGATCACCCGAAATTCAAAGGCAACTGAATTTCGGCAACCGGGGCATCGAAGTCGGAATGCCGCGAAACTCACCGAGTCAAAGCGTTTCGCCTTTGCGGAAGGAAGTGTGATGTAGAACAAGTAGCAGAAGCATACATGCTCAAGAGGGATCACCCGAAATTCAAAGGCAACTGAATTTCGGCAACCGGGGCATCGAAGTCGGAATGCCGCGAAACTCACCGAGTCAAAGCGTTTCGCCGTTTGCGGAAGGAAGTGTGATGTAGAACAAGTAGCAGAAGCATACATGCTCAAGAGGGATCACCCGAAATTCAAAGGCAACTGAATTTCGGCAACCGGGGCATCGAAGTCGGAATGCCGCGAAACTCACCGAGTCAAAGCGTTTCGCCTTTGCGGAAGGAAGTGTGATGTAGAACAAGTAGCAGAAGCATACATGCTCAAGAGGGATCACCCGAAATTCAAAGGCAACTGAATTTCGGCAACCGGGGCATCGAAGTCGGAATGCCGCGAAACTCACCGAGTCAAAGCGTTTCGCCGTTTGCGGAAGGAAGTGTGATGTAGAACAAGTAGCAGAAGCATACATGCTCAAGAGGGATCACCCGAAATTCAAAGGCAACTGAATTTCGGCAACCGGGGCATCGAAGTCGGAATGCCGCGAAACTCACCGAGTCAAAGCGTTTCGCCGTTTGCGGAAGGAAGTGTGATGTAGAACAAGTAGCAGAAGCATACATGCTCAAGAGGGATCACCCGAAATTCAAAGGCAACTGAATTTCGGCAACCGGGGCATCGAAGTCGGAATGCCGCGAAACTCACCGAGTCAAAGCGTTTCGCCGTTTGCGGAAGGAAGTGTGATGTAGAACAAGTAGCAGAAGCATACATGCTCAAGAGGGATCACCCGAAATTCAAAGGCAACTGAATTTCGGCAACCGGGGCATCGAAGTCGGAATGCCGCGAAACTCACCGAGTCAAAGCGTTTCGCCGTTTGCGGAAGGAAGTGTGATGTAGAACAAGTAGCAGAAGCATACATGCTCAAGAGGGATCACCCGAAATTCAAAGGCAACTGAATTTCGGCAACCGGGGCATCGAAGTCGGAATGCCGCGAAACTCACCGAGTCAAAGCGTTTCGCCGTTTGCGGAAGGAAGTGTGATGTAGAACAAGTAGCAGAAGCATACATGCTCAAGAGGGATCACCCGAAATTCAAAGGCAACTGAATTTCGGCAACCGGGGCATCGAAGTCGGAATGCCGCGAAACTCACCGAGTCAAAGCGTTTCGCCGTTTGCGGAAGGAAGTGTGATGTAGAACAAGTAGCAGAAGCATACATGCTCAAGAGGGATCACCCGAAATTCAAAGGCAACTGAATTTCGGCAACGGGGCATCGAAGTCGGAATGCCGCGAAACTCACCGAGTCAAAGCGTTTCGCCGTTTGCGGAAGGAAGTGTGATGTAGAACAAGTAGCAGAAGCATACATGCTCAAGAGGGATCACCCGAAATTCAAAGGCAACTGAATTTCGGCAACCGGGGCATCGAAGTCGGAATGCCGCGAAACTCACCGAGTCAAAGCGTTTCGCCGTTTGCGGAAGGAAGTGTGATGTAGAACAAGTAGCAGAAGCATACATGCTCAAGAGGGATCACCCGAAATTCAAAGGCAACTGAATTTCGGCAACCGGGGCATCGAAGTCGGAATGCCGCGAAACTCACCGAGTCAAAGCGTTTCGCCGTTTGCGGAAGAAGTGTGATGTAGAACAAGTAGCAGAAGCATACATGCTCAAGAGGGATCACCCGAAATTCAAAGGCAACTGAATTTCGGCAACCGGGGCATCGAAGTCGGAATGCCGCGAAACTCACCGAGTCAAAGCGTTTCGCCGTTTGCGGAAGGAAGTGTGATGTAGAACAAGTAGCAGAAGCATACATGCTCAAGAGGGATCACCCGAAATTCAAAGGCAACTGAATTTCGGCAACCGGGGCATCGAAGTCGGAATGCCGCGAAACTCACCGAGTCAAAGCGTTTCGCCTTTGCGGAAGGAAGTGTGATGTAGAACAAGTAGCAGAAGCATACATGCTCAAGAGGGATCACCCGAAATTCAAAGGCAACTGAATTTCGGCAACCGGGGCATCGAAGTCGGAATGCCGCGAAACTCACCGAGTCAAAGCGTTTCGCCTTTGCGGAAGAAGTGTGATGTAGAACAAGTAGCAGAAGCATACATGCTCAAGAGGGATCACCCGAAATTCAAAGGCAACTGAATTTCGGCAACCGGGGCATCGAAGTCGGAATGCCGCGAAACTCACCGAGTCAAAGCGTTTCGCGTTTGCGGAAGGAAGTGTGATGTAGAACAAGTAGCAGAAGCATACATGCTCAAGAGGGATCACCCGAAATTCAAAGGCAACTGAATTTCGGCAACCGGGGCATCGAAGTCGGAATGCCGCGAAACTCACCGAGTCAAAGCGTTTCGCCGTTTGCGGAAGGAAGTGTGATGTAGAACAAGTAGCAGAAGCATACATGCTCAAGAGGGATCACCCGAAATTCAAAGGCAACTGAATTTCGGCAACCGGGGCATCGAAGTCGGAATGCCGCGAAACTCACCGAGTCAAAGCGTTTCGCCGTTTGCGGAAGGAAGTGTGATGTAGAACAAGTAGCAGAAGCATACATGCTCAAGAGGGATCACCCGAAATTCAAAGGCAACTGAATTTCGGCAACCGGGGCATCGAAGTCGGAATGCCGCGAAACTCACCGAGTCAAAGCGTTTCGCCGTTTGCGGAAGGAAGTGTGATGTAGAACAAGTAGCAGAAGCATACATGCTCAAGAGGGATCACCCGAAATTCAAAGGCAACTGAATTTCGGCAACCGGGGCATCGAAGTCGGAATGCCGCGAAACTCACCGAGTCAAAGCGTTTCGCCGTTTGCGGAAGGAAGTGTGATGTAGAACAAGTAGCAGAAGCATACATGCTCAAGAGGGATCACCCGAAATTCAAAGGCAACTGAATTTCGGCAACCGGGGCATCGAAGTCGGAATGCCGCGAAACTCACCGAGTCAAAGCGTTTCGCCGTTTGCGGAAGGAAGTGTGATGTAGAACAAGTAGCAGAAGCATACATGCTCAAGAGGGATCACCCGAAATTCAAAGGCAACTGAATTTCGGCAACCGGGGCATCGAAGTCGGAATGCCGCGAAACTCACCGAGTCAAAGCGTTTCGCCGTTTGCGGAAGGAAGTGTGATGTAGAACAAGTAGCAGAAGCATACATGCTCAAGAGGGATCACCCGAAATTCAAAGGCAACTGAATTTCGGCAACCGGGCATCGAAGTCGGAATGCCGCGAAACTCACCGAGTCAAAGCGTTTCGCCGTTTGCGGAAGGAAGTGTGATGTAGAACAAGTAGCAGAAGCATACATGCTCAAGAGGGATCACCCGAAATTCAAAGGCAACTGAATTTCGGCAACCGGGGCATCGAAGTCGGAATGCCGCGAAACTCACCGAGTCAAAGCGTTTCGCCGTTTGCGGAAGGAAGTGTGATGTAGAACAAGTAGCAGAAGCATACATGCTCAAGAGGGATCACCCGAAATTCAAAGGCAACTGAATTTCGGCAACCGGGGCATCGAAGTCGGAATGCCGCGAAACTCACCGAGTCAAAGCGTTTCGCCTTTGCGGAAGGAAGTGTGATGTAGAACAAGTAGCAGAAGCATACATGCTCAAGAGGGATCACCCGAAATTCAAAGGCAACTGAATTTCGGCAACCGGGGCATCGAAGTCGGAATGCCGCGAAACTCACCGAGTCAAAGCGTTTCGCCTTTGCGGAAGGAAGTGTGATGTAGAACAAGTAGCAGAAGCATACATGCTCAAGAGGGATCACCCGAAATTCAAAGGCAACTGAATTTCGGCAACCGGGGCATCGAAGTCGGAATGCCGCGAAACTCACCGTCAAAGCGTTTCGCCGTTTGCGGAAGGAAGTGTGATGTAGAACAAGTAGCAGAAGCATACATGCTCAAGAGGGATCACCCGAAATTCAAAGGCAACTGAATTTCGGCAACCGGGCATCGAAGTCGGAATGCCGCGAAACTCACCGAGTCAAAGCGTTTCGCCGTTTGCGGAAGGAAGTGTGATGTAGAACAAGTAGCAGAAGCATACATGCTCAAGAGGGATCACCCGAAATTCAAAGGCAACTGAATTTCGGCAACCGGGGCATCGAAGTCGGAATGCCGCGAAACTCACCGAGTCAAAGCGTTTCGCCTTTGCGGAAGGAAGTGTGATGTAGAACAAGTAGCAGAAGCATACATGCTCAAGAGGGATCACCCGAAATTCAAAGGCAACTGAATTTCGGCAACGGGGCATCGAAGTCGGAATGCCGCGAAACTCACCGAGTCAAAGCGTTTCGCCGTTTGCGGAAGGAAGTGTGATGTAGAACAAGTAGCAGAAGCATACATGCTCAAGAGGGATCACCCGAAATTCAAAGGCAACTGAATTTCGGCAACCGGGGCATCGAAGTCGGAATGCCGCGAAACTCACCGAGTCAAAGCGTTTCGCGTTTGCGGAAGGAAGTGTGATGTAGAACAAGTAGCAGAAGCATACATGCTCAAGAGGGATCACCCGAAATTCAAAGGCAACTGAATTTCGGCAACCGGGGCATCGAAGTCGGAATGCCGCGAAACTCACCGAGTCAAAGCGTTTCGCCGTTTGCGGAAGAAGTGTGATGTAGAACAAGTAGCAGAAGCATACATGCTCAAGAGGGATCACCCGAAATTCAAAGGCAACTGAATTTCGGCAACCGGGGCATCGAAGTCGGAATGCCGCGAAACTCACCGAGTCAAAGCGTTTCGCCGTTTGCGGAAGGAAGTGTGATGTAGAACAAGTAGCAGAAGCATACATGCTCAAGAGGGATCACCCGAAATTCAAAGGCAACTGAATTTCGGCAACCGGGGCATCGAAGTCGGAATGCCGCGAAACTCACCGAGTCAAAGCGTTTCGCCGTTTGCGGAAGGAAGTGTGATGTAGAACAAGTAGCAGAAGCATACATGCTCAAGAGGGATCACCCGAAATTCAAAGGCAACTGAATTTCGGCAACCGGGGCATCGAAGTCGGAATGCCGCGAAACTCACCGAGTCAAAGCGTTTCGCCTTTGCGGAAGGAAGTGTGATGTAGAACAAGTAGCAGAAGCATACATGCTCAAGAGGGATCACCCGAAATTCAAAGGCAACTGAATTTCGGCAACCGGGGCATCGAAGTCGGAATGCCGCGAAACTCACCGAGTCAAAGCGTTTCGCCTTTGCGGAAGGAAGTGTGATGTAGAACAAGTAGCAGAAGCATACATGCTCAAGAGGGATCACCCGAAATTCAAAGGCAACTGAATTTCGGCAACCGGGGCATCGAAGTCGGAATGCCGCGAAACTCACCGAGTCAAAGCGTTTCGCCTTTGCGGAAGGAAGTGTGATGTAGAACAAGTAGCAGAAGCATACATGCTCAAGAGGGATCACCCGAAATTCAAAGGCAACTGAATTTCGGCAACCGGGGCATCGAAGTCGGAATGCCGCGAAACTCACCGAGTCAAAGCGTTTCGCCGTTTGCGGAAGGAAGTGTGATGTAGAACAAGTAGCAGAAGCATACATGCTCAAGAGGGATCACCCGAAATTCAAAGGCAACTGAATTTCGGCAACCGGGGCATCGAAGTCGGAATGCCGCGAAACTCACCGAGTCAAAGCGTTTCGCCGTTTGCGGAAGGAAGTGTGATGTAGAACAAGTAGCAGAAGCATACATGCTCAAGAGGGATCACCCGAAATTCAAAGGCAACTGAATTTCGGCAACCGGGGCATCGAAGTCGGAATGCCGCGAAACTCACCGAGTCAAAGCGTTTCGCCTTTGCGGAAGGAAGTGTGATGTAGAACAAGTAGCAGAAGCATACATGCTCAAGAGGGATCACCGAAATTCAAAGGCAACTGAATTTCGGCAACCGGGGCATCGAAGTCGGAATGCCGCGAAACTCACCGAGTCAAAGCGTTCGCCGTTTGCGGAAGAAGTGTGATGTAGAACAAGTAGCAGAAGCATACATGCTCAAGAGGGATCACCCGAAATTCAAAGGCAACTGAATTTCGGCAACCGGGGCATCGAAGTCGGAATGCCGCGAAACTCACCGAGTCAAAGCGTTTCGCCCTTTGCGGAAGGAAGTGTGATGTAGAACAAGTAGCAGAAGCATACATGCTCAAGAGGGATCACCCGAAATTCAAAGGCAACTGAATTTCGGCAACCGGGGCATCGAAGTCGGAATGCCGCGAAACTCACCGAGTCAAAGCGTTTCGCCGTTTGCGGAAGGAAGTGTGATGTAGAACAAGTAGCAGAAGCATACATGCTCAAGAGGGATCACCCGAAATTCAAAGGCAACTGAATTTCGGCAACCGGGGCATCGAAGTCGGAATGCCGCGAAACTCACCGAGTCAAAGCGTTTCGCCGTTTGCGGAAGAAGTGTGATGTAGAACAAGTAGCAGAAGCATACATGCTCAAGAGGGATCACCCGAAATTCAAAGGCAACTGAATTTCGGCAACCGGGGCATCGAAGTCGGAATGCCGCGAAACTCACCGAGTCAAAGCGTTTCGCCGTTTGCGGAAGAAGTGTGATGTAGAACAAGTAGCAGAAGCATACATGCTCAAGAGGATCACCCGAAATTCAAAGGCAACTGAATTTCGGCAACCGGGGCATCGAAGTCGGAATGCCGCGAAACTCACCGAGTCAAAGCGTTTCGCCGTTTGCGGAAGGAAGTGTGATGTAGAACAAGTAGCAGAAGCATACATGCTCAAGAGGGATCACCCGAAATTCAAAGGCAACTGAATTTCGGCAACCGGGCATCGAAGTCGGAATGCCGCGAAACTCACCGAGTCAAAGCGTTTCGCCGTTTGCGGAAGGAAGTGTGATGTAGAACAAGTAGCAGAAGCATACATGCTCAAAAGGGATCACCCGAATATTCAAAGGCAACTCAATATTTCGGCAACGGGGACACTCGATAGTCGGAATGTCGCGGAAAACTCACCGAGTCAAAGCATTTCGCAGTTCCTGCGGAAGGCAGTCTGAAGTAGAACAAGTATAGTGAATCATACCTGCATCAAAGAGTGAAGTGAGCCCGAAATTCAAAGGCAAAATTAATTTCGGTCTCAATCCGGGGCAGTCGGAGTCGGAATGCCGTGAAGACTCACCGAGTCAAAGCGGTTTTCGCCCTTTGCGGGAAGGAAGTGTCTCGAAGTATGAACAAGATGAGGCAGAAGCGTACATGCTCAAGAGTAGCCGCCCGAAAGATTCATAAGGCAACTTCATTTCGGCATAAACGGGAGGGCAATCGAAGGCGGATATGCCGCATGAAACTCACCGAGTCAAAGCGTTTCGCAATTTGAGGAATGTTAGTCTGATGTAGATACAAAGTATAAATAAAACTACATAAATCAGCAGATAAGCTCTGTGTGTATGCTCAAGTGAGAGGATCACCCGAAATCTATAAATGGAACTGAATTTCGGCAACCGGGCTTGTCGAAGTCGGGAAGGTGGGAAAACTCTCCGAGTCAAAGCGTTTCGCTTTTGCGGAAGGAAGTCATGATGTACACCAAGTAAGCAGTAAAGGCATACATGCTAAAAAGAGGGAATCTACTAGAATTAATTCAAAGGCAACTGTAAATTTCGGCAAAATGGGGAAACTTCGACAGGTACGGAATGCCGACAGCGTAAACTCACCTAGATCAAACTCCTGTTTTCGCCGTTTGCGGAAAGAAGTATTCGATTGTAGACACAAGTAAGCAGAAGATCATACATGCTCAAGATGGGATCCCCCGAAATTCAAAGGCAACTCGAAAAATAGGGCTGAACCGGGGCATCGAAGTCGGGGATTGCCAGTGATAACTGATCACCGTGTCTCTCAAGTGTTATCGCCCCATTTGCGGTGTGTGGTAAGTCTGATGTTTTTAGAATACATAGTCAGCAGATAGCCATACCTGACTGCAAGATGGGATCCACACCGAATTTGTCTCAGAAGAAGGCAATAGAAGATTTCGCGGCTTGTCCCTGGGGCATCGCAGTCGGAGAATGCAGCTCGAAAGTCACCGAGTAAAAGCAATTTCGCTAATTGCGGAAGGACGCTCTAGATGTAGAGTGAAGTAGCAGAAGCATACATGTCTCAAAAGGGATCACCCGAAATTCATAGAGGCAACGTGAATTTCGGCAACCGGTGGCATTCTACAGTCGCGAATGCCGCGAAACTCACCGAGATCAAAGACATTTCGAGCGTTTGCGGAAGGAAGTGTGATGTAGAACAAGTAGCAGAAGCATACATGCTCAAGAGGGAGGGGAAAGTCTGAATGATGATATATGATTTTGTATATATATATTTCATGGCGGTTCAAAGTTGTGGTGTAGAACAGGAAGAAGAAGCAATACATGCTCAAAAAGTGAGATCACCCGAAGTTCAAAAGGCAACAAGTAATTTCAGCAATCGGGGAATCTGGTTCGGTAAATGCAGTGAAATACTCCGCAACGTCAATAGCTGATGATTCGCATGTTTGCGGAAGGAAAGTCTGAAGATAGAACAAGTAGCAGAAGCATACGTCGCTCAAGTGGGATCACGCCGAAATTCAAAGGCGCAAATTGTAAAATTTCTGGCAAACCGGGGCAATCGAACAGTCGGAATTGCCGCATAAAGAAGACTCACCCGAGTTCAAAGATCGCGTTTCGCATGTTTGCGGAAGGTAAGTCCTTTGATGTTAGAGTGAATTAGAACACTGTAGCGAGATGTGTGTCCTCGCTCATGTTATTGAATGCCACTCTAAAAGGGATCACCCGAAATTCAAAAGGCAATCTGAATTTCAAGCAACCGAGCCGGCATCTCGATGTCGGAATGTTCGGCGCGAAGAACATCCTTCCGACGTCACAAGCCCGTTTCGCCGTTTGCGGAGGAAGTCTGATGTTAGAACAAGTGACAGGGAAGCATACATGCTCAAAAGGAGGGATTACAACCCGAAATTCAAAAGGCAACTGAATTTCAGGACAAATCGGGGCAATCGAAGTCTGGAATGCCGCGAAATCTGCCATGCCGATTAGTCAAAGCGTTTCGCTGTTTGTTGCTCGGAAGGAAAGTGTGAGTCTGATGTAGAAGACAAGTTCTGACTCAGCAGAGGCTATACCTATGCTCTAAGAGGGATCTCTCCGAAATTCATAGGCAATCGGAATTTCCGGCAAACGGGGGCAATCCGCGAAAAAGTCAGTTTGGAATGCCCGCGAAAACTCACCGATTAGGTGGTGCACCACAGAGAAGTCCGGTTATTTCGACCGTTGCGGAGAAGGTAGTGTTCTAGATGGATAGAAGCAAGTTCCAGCAAGAAGCATACATGTCTTAGAAGAGGGCTAATTTCACCTCAGAAATTCATAATGGCAGACCGCGGAGAAATTTCAGGCCAACCGGTGGCATCTACGATTAAGTCGGGAATACTAGCCTAGTGAACACTGTATATTCAGTGTCCAGATGTCTGAAAGCGCTTTCAGCTAAGAGTGGTTGCTCGGAATGGAAGTTTATGATGTAGACTACAAGGTAGCAGAAGCATAACATGCTCAAGAGGGATCACATCCGAAATTCAAAGGCAACTTAATTTCGGCAACAGGGTGCAACGATAGTCGGAATGCCTGCGAAATCTCACCGAGTCAAAGCGTTTCGCTGTATTGCGGAAGGAAGTCTGATGTAAGAGAACAAGGTTAGCAAGAAGCATGATCGATGCTAATAGAGGCGATCACCCGAAATTCAAAGGGGGGGGGGGCCAAACTGATTTTCGGCGCAGACCGGGCTCATCGAAGAATCGGAATGTTTGTAATCTTTTTGTTGTTGTGCCTTATGTAAGCTCGTGTGTTTTTTTAGTTGACAGGCGAAATCTCAAGCGAGTCAAAGCGTTTCGCTTGTCTTTAGCCGGTAAGAGAAAGTGTGATGTAGATAAAATGTTAGCAGGAAGATAACATACATGCTCAAGAGGCGAATCACTCCGAAATTCTCAAAGGCAATAGTAATTTCGTAGCAGCCGTGGCCATCGAAGTCGGAGAGAATGCCGCGAAAACTCACTTATCCTCGGAGTAACAGAAGCGTTTCGCTGTATTGCGGAAAGGGAAGTTCTGAATGTAGAACAAGTAGACAGAAGCGATAACCATGCTCAAAAGGGATCACTCGATATTCAATTAGGCAACTTGAATTTCAGCAACCGGGGGCATCTAATTCGAATATGGGCGAAAACTCAGCAGAGTCAAAGCGGTTTCGCTTGGTTTAGATGGAAGTTTGATGTTGGTAGAACAAGTAGGAGATGCATACATGCTCATGAGGGATCACCCGAAATTCAAAGGCAACTGAATTTCGGCTAACACGCGGTCTAGGCATCGGAGTCAGGAATGCCGTTGAAACTCACGGAGTCAAAGCATTTCGTGTTTAAGGATGGAAGTTTGATGTAGAAACAAGTGAGCAGAAGCGTTACATGCTGCAAGATATGGATTGCACGCGCGAAGTTCGTAAAGGCAACTTATATTTCGGCAGCAATCCGGCCGGCATGCGAGATTTAGTCGGATTGCCCGTGACAACTCACGGATAGTCAAAGCGTTTTCGCTGTTTAAGTAGGAGAAGTGTTGGAGATTGTGTAGAATCGGCGTAGCTGAGTAGCATACATGTCTCAAGACGGGATGCTCTAACGAAATTCTCAAAGAGAAACTGAATTTCAGCAACCGGGGCATCTATTTCGGAATGCGATGCGAGAACTCACCGAGTCAAAGCGTTTCGCTGTTTAAGCGGAAGGAAGTTTGGATTGTATAACAAGTAGATAGAAGCATACATGGTCAAGAGGGAGACAGTCCCGAAATTCAAAGGGACAGACTTAATTTCTGGCGCGAACTCATCAAGGGGCAGTCTAAGTCGGAATGCCGCGCAAACTCTCAGGGTTGATGTCAATGCGCGTTTCGATGTTTAAGGAAGGAAGTTTGTGAATTGTAGAACAGTGTTCCTCGACTAGAAGCGCTATACATGCTCAAGAGGGATCAACCCGAATTTCAATAGGCAACTGAATTTCGGCATACCAGGGACATCTAACGTCGGAATGGCCGCGTAAACTCAGCCGTGTCGAAGCGTTTCGCCTTTGTTTAAGGATGGAAGTGATGATGTAGAACATGTTAGCTAGAAGCATACATGCTCATGAGGGTTCGCACCCGATATTCAAAGGCAATAGCTGAGAGATTTCTCATTGTCCATATCGGCTGAACCAAGGGCATGTAAGTAGGAATGCCGCGAAAAACTCACCTGATGTCAAAGTGTTTCTCGCTGTTTAGGAAGGAAGTGTGATGTAGATACAAAGTAGCAGAAGCATACATGCTCAAGAGGGGTCACCCCGAATTTCAATGGGCAAACTTAATTTCGCGCAACCAGGGCATCTTAAGTCGGAATGCCGCGAAACTCACCGAGTCAAAGCGTTTCGCCGTTTGCGGAAGAAGTGTGATGTAGAACAAGTAGCAGAAGCATACATGCTCAAGAGGGATCACCCGAAATTCAAAGGCAACTGAATTTCGGCAACCGGGGCATCGAAGTCGGAATGCCGCGAAACTCACCGAGTCAAAGCGTTTCGCCGTTTGCGGAAGGAAGTGTGATGTAGAACAAGTAGCAGAAGCATACATGCTCAAGAGGGATCACCCGAAATTCAAAGGCAACTGAATTTCGGCACGGGGCATCGAAGTCGGAATGCCGCGAAACTCACCGAGTCAAAGCGTTTCGCCGTTTGCGGAAGGAAGTGTGATGTAGAACAAGTAGCAGAAGCATACATGCTCAAGAGGGATCACCGAAATTCAAAGGCAACTGAATTTCGGCAACCGGGGCATCGAAGTCGGAATGCCGCGAAACTCACCGAGTCAAAGCGTTTCGCTGTTTGCGGAAGGAAGTGTGATGTAGAACAAGTAGCAGAAGCATACATGCTCAAGAGGGATCACCCGAAATTCAAAGGCAACTGAATTTCGGCAAACGGGGCATCGAAGTCGGAATGCCGCGAAACTCACCGAGTCAAAGCGTTTCGCCTTTGCGGAAGGAAGTGTGATGTAGAACAAGTAGCAGAAGCATACATGCTCAAGAGGATCACCCGAAATTCAAAGGCAACTGAATTTCGGCAACCGGGGCATCGAAGTCGGAATGCCGCGAAACTCACACGAGTCAAAGCGTTTCGCCGTTTGCGGAAGAAGTGTGATGTAGAACAAGTAGCAGAAGCATACATGCTCAAGAGGGATCACCGAAATTCAAAGGCAACTGAATTTCGGCAACCGGGCATCGAAGTCGGAATGCCGCGAAACTCACCGAGTCAAAGCGTTTCGCCGTTTGCGGAAGGAA